>VYZP01053902.1:0-112317 GCA_013400635.1 Hypocryptadius cinnamomeus
AATTATATAGATCCTGCCTTAAGGAAGGGATATTTTAGGTTGGTAGAAAATGATGAAAAGCAAATTTGTCTCCAAATACAGCATAAGCATACCCACTACTAGAATATGTACAATATTGTATTCTTCTGCCTGCATGGGGGTAACGCAAAAGAGGTTGGAGAAAGCACCTTCCAGTGAAGCACTTGTAAGTTGATTCTTTAACACAAGAAAAATCAAGAGCTACTTTGTTGTCATGTGTATATGTATAAGTCTTTAACCTAACAAACAAACAAAAAGATTCAGTGACTGAAAAGGAAAGCTAAGTAAATTCATGCTAGGAATAAGATGTGCTGCTGAGTTGGTTAAATTGTGAGGAGAAAAAATGATTGGTGGAAACCACTGGCAGCAGTTGTGGAATTTAAACTTCTTGGTGTTTTTATAACAAGGCAAGATGTTTCTTTAGAAGATTTGTTTAATCACATAAGTGTCCCTGGGGTTAATTTAGGTGCAACTCTGTGAGACTGTGAGAGCAATATATATAAATATTATATAGCATCTTGTCAGCTGGATGAATAACCTCATACTAACTTTTGCATAGTATGGGGCTGTGTGCAGACAGGGTTTTAGCCAGTTTGGTTGCATTGCTGTGAAAAGACCTCATGACATTTTCTTCAGTGAGGGATTTGACCCATGCCCCTCTGCAGTTCTGCCACAACTGAATCCAAATTCTTATCTACAGCCTGGAACTTTAAACTGCTGGATCAACTCTGGCTGGCAAGACAGATATTTAGCATGGTCCTGTTTGTGTAGCTGTGACTGTTTGATGACCCTGTGAATAGTAGGGTAAAAGTGGGAATCAACATCTAATCTATTTGATTGACAGATGTATCACAATTTGCTGTGACAGTGTACAGGCCCATTCCTGGTCATTTTGCTCTCAGTGATGCCTTGGAATTGCCTTCTGCTTTGACAGGAGCATGCTATCATAGCCTGGGGCATCCCAGTGTACACAGCCTATGTGGAGCTGCATCCCCATAGGCACTGTATTGGCCAGGATACTGACAGCCTCACCTCCGGCCTGAGCCATATAGACAGATTAGGGCCTATAGTTTGTCTCTGGGACAGAAATATTTTTACTTCATTTGCACCAAGGTCTTACCCACTGATGTTGGTGTATTGTTCAAAACAAAATGTTGTGTAGTGTGGAACAAGGAAAACTCAGATGTTTGAGCTCAGCAGTGAAAAGGGGGCAAATTTTGTTTCCAGGGAGTAGCTCAAACTAGAAGTGAGACTATGCTGCTTATCTTGGCTGTGTCACTGCCCACTGCTGTGCCTCAAGCAGCTGAATGTACAGGTCCTTAATGCAAGCTGAGGACTTCTCTTCATCGCTTCTCAATCACCTTATTCTTTCTGTTCCATACAAGACAAAGTGAGCATTATTCTTATTTTATGATACTTCATGTGCCTTGACAAAGCAAACTCCTGGAAAAGGCCATGGAGATAGAAAATTACAATAATCATGCCTGGAGAAGACGAAAGTGTGAATAAGACTTTCAGCAGAAGTGTGACTGAGACAGTGTTGAATATAGGGCAATATAGTGAAACTGTTAATAAGCAGATTTACAAAGACAGAAAATGTGAGAAACAAAGGTAAGCTCAGGATCAAAAAGAGCAGATGGATTTCTTTCTTCAGACACAAAATGGCATCAAACTCTTAAAATTGCCAACACACAAGTTAATGACTTTTCCACAGTGGCCACCACTAGAGTGAAATGGAAAAGATAAGTGAGATTAATAATAAGATTATTAAGATTCACAACAAGGCAAGCAGAATCTTCTTGACTTAAATTAGTATACAGTTAATGGATACATACCTGTATGTAATAGATATTAACAGACTTCTGAGCAATGAGAGAGTAGAAAGTTTCACTAACTGAGCAGAGGACCTCCATGGAAGTTTGGTGTCCTAAGACAAGAGGCATTTTCTAAAAACTTCCTGCTTGGCTCTGTTTCCTGGATTTTAAAATATCATTGTATTTTCTGATGACTTTGCACTGTTTCAGGCCACAGTGAAGTGTCTAGTGGTGCTGGCAAGGACAGCCTGCACCTTCAGCAGCAGAGACATCAAATCCCTGTGCTTGGAATTATGCCAGCATGGCTTTGTGTGCAGGAGTGCAGTTGCCTGCATAAGGTCCCAATACAACCAGTACAGCATCTTTTTTCTGTAGGATCAGTTTCCCAGTCTATTTTATGACCTTGCCTTACAAAAAGTGTGTCAGCTCAGGTGGTTGAGGAAAGTTATGGAGCAGTATTTCTGAGTTTCTAGTCTTTGCTGAAGCAATTGCTTCTCCCAGCCTCCTTACATTTCTAGTGGATGTTTGCTACAAGGCCTTTGATGTGGTCCCCTAAAACATCCCTCTCTCTAAATTGGAGAGAGGTGGATTTGGTGAGTGGACTGTTTTGTGCACAAGGAATTGGTTGGATGGTCTCATCCAGAGGGCAATAGTCAACATCTCAGTGTCCAGATGGAGATAAGTGGGTCCAAATGGTGTCCCTCGGGGGTCTGTATTGGAACCAGTGTGGTTTAATAGCTTCATCAATAGCACATCAATGACAGTGGGATCAAGTGCTCCCTCAACAAGTTAGTCCTCAGCATTAAGGTGAATGGTGCTTTTGACATGCCTGAGGGACAGAGTACCATCCAGAGGGACCTGAAAAACCATGAGAAGCAGGCCTATGTGAATCTTACAAGGTTCAAGGCTGAGTGCAGGATCCTGCACCTGGGTCAAGGCAGGCTCTGGTATCAACACAGGCTGGAGAATGAACACATTGAGAGCAGCTCTGCTGAGGACTTGGGGAACTGGTGGATGAAGAGCTGGATATGATCCAGCAGTGTGTGCTTGCAGCTGAGAAGGCCAACCATGTCCTTTACTGTATCTAAAGCAGCATGGCCAGCAGGGAAAGGGAGAGGATTCTGCCTCTCCACTTGAGCGAGATCCCACCTGGAACACTGCATCCAGCTCTGGGGCCCCCAACATAAGGACATGGACCTGCTGAAGTGAGTCCACAAAGATGATCAGAGGGCTGGAACACCTTTGCTATGAAGACAGGCTGACAGAGTCTGGGCTGTTCAGCCTGGAGAAGAGAAGGCTCCAGGGAGACCTCATTCCAGAGTACCAGTACTTCAAAAGACCTTTAAGAAAGATGAGGAGAGAAACTTTTTATCTGAGCTTGTTGTAATAAGACAAGGCACAACAGTTTTAAACTAAAAGAGTGTCAATTTAGACTAAATGTTAGGAAGACGTTTTTTATGGTGAGGGCAGTGAAACGCTGGAACAGGTTGCCCAGAGAGATGGTGGATGCCACATCCCTGGATGTGTTCAAGGCCAGGTAGCATGGGCCTCTCAGTAACCTTATCTAGTTGAAGATACTCCAGCTCATTGCCATTGAATGGTGGTTGGAATAGGTGACCTGTAAAGGTCCCTTCCAACCCGAACTATTCTATTTTTCTTCATCTAACCAGGAATATCTGAGTTTTTTCGTCTAGCAGCCATGCTACCCAGTATATTCAGGCCAACCAAAGCTGATGTGTAGCTAGTTTAATAGGCCAAAGTGGTGCTTTAGGATCTGGCTTATAAGGGGATCAGATGGCTCAGAAAACAGTGGTGTGTTATAGACTATTGCAAACGAAACCAGCCCTGGCTACCTAAGCTGCCCAATATCTGTCATTATTCTCAGAGAGGGATCTGTTCCCCAAGGGTCCTTTTAACTGTGGTCATGGTTTGGCTATTAAATTGCACTAATTGGTTAGGACATGAAACACTCCTGGGATACCCCAGATTTCCTTTAACAGGGGGGTTGAATGTGGAAAAAGATTCAGGAGACAGTCATTACAAAATTAAATTGTATGTGATTTTGGAGATTGCTTTTACTCTCTGAGTTTCACCTGTCAAGGTTGGGAGTTTGACAGTCACATTTTCCTATTTTAAATACATTTTTCTTTCCCCTGTGTGAAGCCACACGAATGGTGGGCAAAACCAACGGAGCAGCCAGGGTGGGAGAGCTTGAATTTGTCGGTACACAAAGCTCTGCCAGATGCACGCACAAATGGAAACCTCGCTTCTAACAGTCCCCCTCTGCTGAGGCTTATATTCAGTATTGCCTTTTATTGCCATGAATACAGAGTTGCCTGATAGAAAGTGAGCTTTAGGTTTTCACAGCGCTTTTTTTTTTCAAGTGGCTTGGGTGGAGATCACAGAGGAAGTATGTGACCCCCTTCAACCTTGATACCACAAAGTATCAACCGAGATAAAACCTAAAAAGGGCCGTGCCAAGCTTCCCCAAGATTCTCATACAGAACAAGGCTTTCAAATTTAGCAAAGGGACTTTCAGCTCGGAAAGGGATGAATGAGGATCATTACTCCACCACAGCCCTTTCCACCCCCATACCTACACAAGCAAGGAGACACAGGCAGTTCTCGAGGTCCCAGAGCTGTAGTATATCAGAGGAAGAATGAGTGAATTGTGGTTGGACAGACTAAGAATGAGACAAACCTACAAGGGTGTTGTACAAATTATGTTTGCCTTTGAGTTTAATCGTAATGCTAGAACTTGTAGAGGACTAACTTAAAGAAACATTTGCTTTTAAAAAGGCAAGGAAAGGCCAATACTTTGCTGGGGTCAGTGCAAGGTGGGCAGCACCATTCCCCACAGATAACCCTCAAAATGTTGTAGTTTGAGACTCAGCTCAATACCCACCCAAACCACAGATATTTTTCAGTATCCTTGCTGCAGGCTCCTGATCTTAGGGGCAGAAAGGACCTGTAGTGCTATTAGAAGTCTTCCAAGCTGCAACATTCCCACAGGCACAGTGTACCAAACTTTGCTCTGTGTGGACATATTGAGAACAAATATATAAATACTCATTTCCTGATTCCCTAGGTTGGATTCTTCCCCCAACAGATTTCTGGCAACAATATCTTAGAATGACTATAACCAAAAAAAGATATTAAAATATATATAAAGTGACAATTACTTGAGAAGAAAATCTCAAGTAATTGAGATTAAGATTATAAATGAGGGCAAACTCCAGGCTTGTTCCTGGAGGTCTCCCTTTGGAAGCCTTCTTCCTTACTTGAGCATAAAAACAAGGGCAGTTTGGTAACCAAGTCTTTGTAGCTGGTCCTGAATTCATACAAACCCCTGAATGCAAAGCAGCATTGAGTTTTCTTGGTATGGTTTATACCTGGAGCACTGGCATATCACCTCCCAATTCCTTCTCTCTAAATTGTCCTTCATCAGTTTCCCATCAGTTTATCAGTTATTTCTGCACCATAGATGTGGGATATGCACCCTGAGCCAATAGGCAAATAGAAATGCTGCTTCCTGTTGAGTTTAGCTCAGCTATGGTAAGTATGACCACAAAAATGTCTGCATTCTACTCTAAAATAGTAACATTGAGTTTCCTATCTAACCCACAGAAGCCAGGAAATTCATAACCTATTCTAGGGTAAGCATAAAAAGGGGATTGTAAAAAAATATTTAAAAAAATAATAAGACGAAAAAGAAACAGGCACTACAAATACCAGTATCTCAATGTCAGGACAGAATTTTAGATAAATTTTATTGAGGGTGGAGGGGAGGAGGAAACATTCCCAATAGCTATCCCTGGAAGCTGCAAGATAGTCCCAGGCTGGACTGGGGCACCCCAGGGGAAGGCTGGGACGGCTTTGTTCACTAAACTCTTAACAAGGCACAGTCAACACTTAGCTCCCACTTCTGTCTGTTATTTGTTTGGTTTTGACATTTTGTTGTTACAAGAGCTTAAAGAATTTTTTTCTGTCTTTCCAATTCTTTCTGTGGGACTGTTGACAGCCTTTGGTGCATATACATTTCCATTGTTTTCTCTGCTTAAGCACTTAGTCAGATTTGCCCATTTGTTTGTGGGTTTTTCAACTGACAACAAAAAAGATAATTTTAATATATTTTTTTAACATAGGAAAATGTGATGCAAAACCACAAACATTGGGGGGATTCAGGGACAGGTGTAGTGACTAGGTGTGCAGTTAAGTTTTTGAAATGGCCTAAATTTCAGCTGTTTCTCTGTTCTTTACGTGTTGCTTTAGCATATGAACAACAGGGAAGATAGCGATTGCTTTCCACATTCTAATTATAAATAATGAACAAAATTCAATAGAGCTGAGCAGGAAAAGTATGATGCAGGAGAGGAGTGGAAAAGAGGCCCTCTCTTTCCAGCAGAGGTGGAGATTTCCATGAGGGTGGCCCTTCCAGCTCAGTGCCTCCCACAGGTTTCACTGGGAGTGCTGAGCTGTCCTTGGACTGATCCTGCACAGACACTGCTGGGCCTGCGTTTTGGGGTGGAACAGTGCCTGGAGACACCTGCCAGTGCCAGTTAGAGATAGTGTTGGGTGAATGTGAGATGATCTCGGAATAAAACCTGCACAAGCTGGCTGATCTGTCTGTGAGAGAGAACCTTGACCTGCATCTCCCTTGGCTTGTACAGCTGCAGCCCCCACCTGATCTGCCTCTTAGAAAGGAGCAGCTCACCATCACATGGTCCCCTGCATGCAGGGACTCTGAAGAAAATACTCCATTGTGGTTTCCTCAGTGGAGTATCTTCAGTGGGTGACACTGAGGTCGTAGGAGGTCAAAGAATATCTTACCCAGAGATTTCTGGCAAAAGTGACACCAGGGCTTTGGGACAGTGGCAGAGGCACGCAGCAGATTGAGAACAGTGACCACTTTATTGTATGAAGATGACTGCACTGCCAGGATGACTGAGCGTGCCCTGAATTGTCTTGCTTTTGTTTGCTGGTTCTCAGACTGTGCAGAGCTCAGACAGGCCAGGGCATTAAGTCTCTGAAGTCTGTGATTTCTTAGTTGTGCAGAGCTCTCCATACTGATAATAGTCAGATGAGACCATGGAGAAAATCCATCCCTTTAATACAGGTGTATGCATCTGTTTGGGTGTTGTTGCCTTTGTGAGCTTATATTAGGCATAAATAAACTCAACACAAATTTAGGGGCACCTCTAGTAACACACATTTCATTTTATAGCTATTTATCTATCATGTTAGATAAATATTTTGGGGAAAATACAGACATATGCCAAAATGAATGTTCTATTTGGACTTGCACATGCTGAAATACAACCACGTAGACAACCACATCCATTAGCTAAAATGTGCAGAAGAAATTGCCACAGAAGCAACTGATCTCTGTGCAAGAGTGCTGGCTCTGTGTCTACCAGCACGCAACACAAAGTGAAGAGGGAATAAGCAGCAGAAGTACCAGGGGCGTACACAGTCATACATTCCTCTTTTTAACCTCAGTAACCTCTTTTCTCCCACTCATACCTCCACCCTCACCCTGAACACCCAATGAGTATATGAAATAAAAACCATATTTGTTAGTTATATGGTTCATGATGACTAATGGAGACTTTGTTGAATAAACTAGTGGGTTTTATTTTTTTTTATTTGTGGTAAATGTACATTAAAAATTACTCACAAGCTGCAAATGGGGACTGTTTGAACTTAATTTGAAATTAAATTTATGTCAATGGGTGAGCCAAAATAAAAATGATCACTTGAAATCAGTTTTAATAAGCGAGATTTTAGTCTGAATGGCTGTAAGGAAGGTTATGTTAAATGAGAGCTCAGATATAATGTGGGAGACTAGTTCTTGGAATGAGAGTGGGCAGGAAGTGGGACAAATTGGGGGAAAAAGTAATTCAACGAAAATAACTTCTTTTAAAAAATCAATGAAATCATGGACAGAAATATACAGTGCTTTTAGGCGAATTATTCATTTATGTTTGTGTAAAAGCACCATGGTTTTTCTTTTACATGTTGCTATCTTTTTTTCATGTAAATTATAATCAATATTCCTTGGAAAAAAGTATACAAATATGTACATAGTGATGAGAAATTGTTGAAACATCTTCAGATTTTTTGTTTGACTTCCCCTCCTTCCCCACCAAACCTCAATTTTTTTTCCCAGTTGGTTTTGACTTTTTGCTACTGATAAATTTGGCAAAATCATCTGTGGGGGGTATTTAATTAGTATGATTGTATATGGATCTGCTTGATTTTCTTTTAGTCCTCAAAAAAAACCCCGAAAACTAAAACAAAAGCACAAAAAATCCCCCCAAAAACCCAAAAAAACCCAAAAAACAACAAAAAAAAATCTACCCCAAATCAGCCAAGACCTGAGCTTGTCATCAAATCACATGATTTTAGGATACAAATCTTTAAATCTTTAGTGGAGGTGATGCATTCATAATACATGATAAGCTGTACAGGCTGACAACGCTTAAAGTCAGTATACACTGATTGTGATATACAGACCCTTATCATCTAAGCTGCTCATTTCCAAATTTAGTTTCATTATCTAAGTACATTGCATTTGTCTCTAAAACAGTGCTTAAATTAATGGGAAATCATAGAAATGTTAACATTTGCTTCTAGTACTTCATAATGAAGTGAAAAAGTGTCCCTTGTCTGAAGCCTTTACCACAGGGGCCATTAGCTGTGTTCTTTGAACTCCTAAAAATGTTGATTATTTTGTGTACTGACTGAACATTTCAATTGAAAGTCTTTCTTTGGAGGACTTCCTCCTGGTCTGGAAGTGGAAACATTGATGTATGTTGAGAAAAAGTGTTCTCACAGTGTTTCCTGCTTCTCTTGCAGCTACAGCTCACAGAGATCACATGTATTCTCTTCTTTAGGCTTCATGTGTTGCTTGGAAGCTGTGAGAGATTGGGGTAGCCCATTGAACAAGTGCCCCCAGTACTCAGCCAGACCAGCCTTAACCTCCTGATCCCATCAGCCCTGATCATCACATCTTCATAGTTAGGTGAGAGAAGAACTAATGTTTTTCTACATAGTAAAAAACAGTGTCCTTCTGCTTCTTCTTTTTTAAAACGAAATTCTGGCAGGGAAGGGAGGTAGGATGGGGACTGCAAGTCTCAGAAACAAGTGCAACCAGAGCAGTTTGCATTGCACTTTTCAGTATTACAGTGGTAAATGTAGAACATTAATTGCACAGACCTAATGGCACTCAACTGAAGAGCTTTGGTTGTCAAATTGGGTTTGAATATAAAGTGATCTTAGTTTCTTACATACCACTTTGAGGTGTTGGCCTGGGAAGCATGGTGATCAGCTATGCATTCATCAGCTTTTGAGGCTCCGAGTCACGTTTTCATTTATTCTTCAGATGCTGGGCTGATCTGGAAATAGTCAGCATTTCTGGAAACCAGGCAGTGACTTCAGGGCAAGGAACTTGCTGACTCATTTCTGGGTAACTGGTGTTAACCCTTGTGTCACATCCAGCTCCCCGGGGAGGAGGAGGAGGAGATGGTGGTGGTGCTGCTGCACGGGCAGGAGATGACAGTGGAAAGTTGAGATTGCAGCAGTGAGAGGTACTGAACTCTTGGCAAGGAAGCCGGTGGTAGATGCAGCTTTGGCATCGCCAGGGCGGTCTGCAAGCAAGGATGGGCTCCATACGTGCTAGACAAAAGGGATGGCGGGTGGCCAGGGGCTCTGCGAGGCAGCAGCGTGTGCTTGTTGTTGGGGGTGAGTGTCCTTGGCACAGAGCTGGAGGGGCCCTGCCATTGTCAGCCTCCTCTTGATTGCTCTGCGGGCCTGGAGGGGGATCTGTTGTGTGTTTTGTTTGTCATCTTTTGTTTACAACTTGAAGCAATAGGCAGAGGGTAATTGCGTTTTGTTTCTGACAGCCCTAGCAGAGCATCCTCTGTTGTTTGTCAGGCCTTACTAGCTGTGCGGGTGGGAACCTGCGGAGGGAGGGCAAGACAGCCATGGATCCCTTTGTCCAGTGCTTCCGCAGCCTGGCAGTGGGCCTGGACCAAAGGGAGCTGGGGCAGTGCCTGACCCTGGCTGTGCCATCTGCCAAAGCTCTGCTCTGCAACCAGAGCTGGCTCCTTCCCCTGAAGCCGCCTTGCTGGGTGATCACTGGGATTGGCAGGGGGCTGATCTTGTCAGCCAGGTGCAGACGAACCAGAGCTGCTGCGGGAGGTGCCAGAGCACCAGTGGATCAGCAGCCCGGGGAGGACACAGGTCACCACCCCAATGTCACCACTGAACATATCACACCATGAAATCATAGCTGCAGGAGGTGGAGCTGAGGCCCAGCTCTGGGCTGAGCCTTTGCAGTGGCTCTGCCCATCTCTTGATTTACAAGTAGACAAGGGACACATTCCTGCTGCCGAGTAACTTTTAGGGAAGAAAGAACCATGGAAAAAGCCAAGACTTCCATTAGCCCAAATAGCATGCTAGTACCCTGGGCCTGCTGCAGGACCACACCATCCTTCTGCATGGCCCTGGAGTGCTACAGCCCTACCTGGGTTGTGAGGGGTCCCAAGGTGACCATCCACAGCCAAAAAATTCCATCTCCTGAACATCTCTTAGTTGCTGACAAGGAGGAGAGCCGCCAGCCTGCCAGGCATGGCGTGGTGGGAGGCTTGTGCGGGATTGCCGTGTGTCACTGCAGACAGAGCCCACTGCAGTTGGGCTGCCGTGGGGCCGGGGCTGGCTGTATCGATTGGCAGAGATCCACATCTCGGGCTCAGGTGGGAAGTGTGCTGACCCACAACAGGGTCGAAATAAGTCATGCTCTGAGAAGTACAAGCCACTTTCCAGTTTGCAAGCAGCAGGGTCCCCTTGGTGGTTTGCACCTCTCTGATTATTTTTAAAAACATTTTGATACACTGCCAGTTGTAAAGAGAAGTGGTTTCGGTCTGCTGCCTGCTCTTTTTAACAACAGGATTTTCAACATGTTGATGTATAAATTATTTGCATTTTGATTTAATGTGTTGTTTTTTTCCCCCCCACCTTGATTTTGCCTTGCCTGTTTGGCACAGGACAGCACAGGTTTGTGCCACACACATGGGCCTTGTGGCTTTTGTTCTTCATGGAAGGCATGAGGAGCATTGCTGACTTGCCAGTTGAGGGGATTCTTGGGCACTGCTTGGTTAATGCAAGGACTGTGCAGGTCTGGTCCTGTCCACATTACCTGGTCACAAAGATGAAAACTAATTTAGAGAGATCAGGGAGTAACATACCCATCATCTGCAACACTTGGAATTCCCTTTTGAACTTAATTTTCCTGCCATAGCGCTCACTACTTTTTTCTCTTATTTATTTTCTTTTTTTTTTTCCTTTTTTTCTTTTGTTGCTTTTTTTCTGGTCTGCTTATCTCCATCGAATAAAAATCAGCTGTGAAGATCTGAGCTTTGTGGTCTTTCTGTGTCACTGCTGTGTGACACATTAAGCTGACTTGAAGTTTTCTCTGTTTTCCCATTACTTTTTTCTCCATAGAAAGGCTGAGGATGCTCTGGTTTTACTTAAAAACAGATTTTACTGTCTCTCTCTCACCTTAAAGTGTTTAAACTCATGCATTTCTAAGAATGTCCGTTCTCTAAAATGTTAATCTAGAATTAAAACTGCATAAGTATAAAGACATGCTAGATTGCAGACTTTATATTTAAGGTCCCATCCACAGAAGTCAGGTCTCCTCTTTCTCCTGTGTCTTCTGTATTAATTTTAGCAATTTTCTAGCCTCAGGGACTAGAAAAATGTAATTTGTGTGCAGACAAGCCTTACTGCCTTCCTTTACATGTGTATTTTTTAACTTTAAAAACCCCTCAAGCACTCTCTATGGATAAAGAGAAGCTGCATCTTTCATAGAGTATATTAAGAACGTACCTGATCATAACTAACACTAGATTTGTAATTTAACTGTTTATTTTTAGTGAACTAGGTAAAAAAAATTAAAATGTAAAAGAAGAATAGTAACTGCTGTGATACATGAAATTATATGGTTTTAAAACAATTAGAGTGTATGTGAGATTTTAACTATTATATGCATATTCCAAGATGCATAGGTGGTGATAAAGCAAAACGTATTTGGGAAGAAAAAGAAAGATATTATTACCGATAATATATTTTCGCTGATACAACATAATCTAATTACTTTAAACTTACTTTAAATATCTGTAGAGATTTTTATGTTCCTAATTTTGTTGTGGAAAAAGTCACACTTCTGGTATGGTCTGTACTTAAACTGGACAGAGACAAACCAAGAATCAGTGCTCTGAACTTCTTGAACTTTTGTAGCATTGCCTCTATGAGAAAGGGGCAAACTGGTTTTGAAACTTTCAAAACGTTGAAGAATATTAAGAATCTACTTTGGTTTAGAATCCTGAAGACTGGCAATGCTGACAATGGGGTTTTCACTGGTTTAATTCTATTTCCACATCTGTCTGGATCGTGTTTTGAAGTTTCTGGGAGCTGAAAACACTGTAAAACATTTTTTCCCCCTGTGGTTTTGATTCTGTCTAAATGTAGATTTAAAAAAAAAGAAAAAGAAAATCAAACTAACCCCAAACCAAAAATTTTGCAGATTTTCCTTGAGATACAGACTTCATCTTGGCTGAAATTGGCTTTGTCTTGACTGAAGTTGTTTTGATGTTGCATTTCTGCAATTACTTTGCTGGTTTCACTGCTTTCTGAGTCTGAAAGCTTGTGGGAACAGCTGATTCCTAGCCCCAAAGATGCAGGTTAAATCCCTGTATGGAATTCATTTAAGAGCTGGGCTCAGTGATCCTTACGGGACCCTTTCAAATCAGAATATTCTGTGATAACTGATTTTTTTGTATACAGATTCTAATTTAATGCCAGTCCTTGTATCCTTGCAGTCTGTCATGATGTTTCATTTTGCCTGGGTATGCTTTCTGAACATCCTTGTAGCTTTGAGGAGGGGCTGATGATTGAAGATACACATAGCTCTGAAGAGCTTTTGTAATGCCATTAAAGCTTTGTTTTCTTTTGATAAAAACTTCACTTTGGTACAAAAGCAACCTGTTCAGACATAATTGAGGAAACTTCTACGAAGCAGCTCAATGAGAAGTCATGGGACCTGGAAAGATGGCTTTTGAAATAATGCTTGTTATTGTACAAACCCATCACTGTGCTTGATGACATCAGAAAGAGCTTTATTTTGTAATGGAGCTTAGAGTTTGCAAGTGGAAGATAGGGATGAGCAAAGGAGAATGGCTGGGACTTACCCAGAGAAGTGAGCAGAACCCAGTGCAAATTATCTTAAAGGGCTCAAATCTGTCCTTTTGCTTCACCTCCGCTTCATTGCTGGTCTTCTTCATTACTACTGTTTTGCCGCTCTAAAATTATTACAAGTTGCAGTATCTTCTATAACACAATATACTCCTACTGGTTATTGTTAGGCTAAATAACAAAAGAGAATAAAAAAGACAAACTTGACTTAAATCTAAGTTCTTAAGTTTACTTAAATCTAAGTTCTACACCCACTCATAACCTTTTGACTAAGAACATAACTTCTGAAAAATCCTGCTGTGTGCAAGTGCCTCCATGTCACCCCACACACATTGCTGGGGTAGTCCAACTTCTGAACTCTCTGCAGTCTTCAAAATTCTGCCCGGTCTTCAAAATTTTGCCCAGTCTTCAAAAACACTTCAGCTTTTTGCTGAGATCTTGGTTGGAAGTTCAGAAATTAGTCTGAAAAAAGTTGAGAATGATGAAAAATGGACAAAGTTGCATGACAACTGTCCAGTTTCTTCTGAAGGGGCAAGTTAGAGCAGCATTTTGCTCATTGCACATTCACTGCCAAGGAAGCAGGATGGACCTCCTCAGTCATCACCTGCAAGTTCTCGCTTGTCTTTCTTAAGACTTCTTCAACAAACACATTTTCTTTGTTGCAGTAACTGGTCTAGCACAAGAACAGTAAGGTTTCCCCATACCTGCCAGCTACCTTTAGATTAATAGATGGATGTTAGATAGACAACATAAGGACATTAATTTGAGGCGATTTCTAACATCTGTTTGACCTAGATCATATTTTTCAGGTGTGTTTGATTTAAAGCTTAAAGAAGAAAAACCAAGCACATTTTCAGTTCATCACTTTTCCTATTGTGAAGTGCAATAATTAAATTCAGGTCTATCCTAAATCATTTTTTCTATTGCCTAGGGGAATAAAGAAAGGGCAAACACAACACCTAACTGAAGTGTCTCCTCTTCACCCTGTCTTCCACTAGTGACTTCTACCTCCTCAGACAGCATGTGACCATGCAGTCAGTTGAAGTAGGATTTGGCAGATCTGAGGGAGCAGAAGCATCTGCTGCAGCAGTAGGATCTGCCTCCACCAGACCAGCTGGGGTTGGACTGCAAAACCTCCATCGGCAACAGATCTGAGGTAGACCCCACACTCTACCCCTAACTCTAAATGGGGGACAGAGGGGAGCACGTGGTCAGAGGAATCTTAAAACTATGATAAATTAGCATACTAAGAATACTATGAAAGTGAACATTGGTAATCCAGTCCTGTTTACTGGGTATTATCCATAAGCACCGTCCCTCAGCTGCTAGCCATAGCATGGTGTCGTGCCTTTACAAGCTAAATTAAAGAGCCCTCTACTGCTGAAAATCTACTTGACAAGGTGCTTAAGCTGCTGAAGTGTATAGGGAATAATAAGGTCAATTTGTCTAACTAAAGTAATACTCCTCCCTGCAGAGGCTCAGGTCAGATTAAAGGCTGTCATGATTTTGTAGCAACTCTGGTTGAGAAAGGGAAATAACATGTATGTCATAAGGTGCATTTATATTGATATACCTGCACTTGCTTGTGATATCTTCCTGATACATCTGTCTGTGACAAATAAGGCTCCTCTCTGGCATGGTTACCACTTCCAGGTTCAGAACAGGCTTTACAGGAACTAGATAAGACATGGTTGTATGGACTGTTCTACACATCACATTGAAGGACATTGACCTGCTGGAGTGAGTGCAGAGGAGGGAGAACAAGTTGATTAGAGGGATGGGGAAGCTCACCTGTGAGGAAAGGCTGAGACAGTTGGGTTTGTTCAGCCTGGAGAAGAGAAGGCTTCAGGGTGGCCAAATTGCAGCCCTCCAGTATTTGAAGGGAGCCTACAAGAAAGATGGAGAGGGACTTTTCACAAGGAAGTGTAGTGACAGGACAAGGGGTGCTTTAAAGTGAAAGAGGGTAGATTTAGACTAGATGTTAGAAAAAATTCTTTACTGTGAGGGTGGTGAGGCACTGGAACAGGTTGCCCAGAGAAGTTGTGGATGCCCCATCCCTGGGAGTGTCCAAGGGCAGGTTGGATGGAGCTCTGAGAAACCTGGTGTAGTGAAAGGCATCCCTGTCCGTGGCAGGGGGGATGGAACTAGATGATCTTTAAGGTCCCTTTCAACCCAGGCCATTCAATGATCCTACAATTCTATGTCACCATCTGTGTCTAGGTGATTTTGCTATTGGGTTTTGTTTTCTTTTTCCCTACATTGCACATGCTTGTAGCAAAATGGCCTCAAATGACAGTGAAATAACTTCTATAATTATGTAACAGCATAGCACAGCGTCAGTCTCAGGATGTTTGTTTTTTTTTTGTAAAAGCAAACCACACCCAAACTGGCACCATCAGTCCAAACTTAGAGTGTGCTGTGGCCTTATTTTAGTTTGCCAGTGCTGATAGACAATGCATTTGCCATTTGTAGTCACTTAAACTACTCAGGGCCAGGCTGTTGCTCCTCTTGTGCTTTATGCCACCAGAGTTTAAAAGCCACGCTTATGACAAAATAGCTTAAACCAGCTCTGTTGTGGTGACTCACATTATAAATCTGCTGCCTCTGAAATGTAGTGGTTGGTACCCTCACCTGAGGCAAAATAAAGGGAAACCTGTCACCTGCCACCATGGCTGCTTAAGGCAAAGAGTTTAACTTAAAGCAGGAATAAAAGCAAAACACATTCCCAGTAATGTCTCCCAGGAGCTGTGTCTGTACCTATTGAGGCTCAGGGGCTGCTGCTGTCAGGTGGAGACCGAGGAAAGCAGCTGAGACAGAGCTCCCAGGCTACCTCATGTCTGCTAGGGGCTGTCAGACTGCTTTAGCTCTGTTAGTAACGCATTATAGTTTAAAGCTTCTCGCTTGTGCCTTTTAAATGTCATATCTGAAATCCTCTGCCCACTCACTGGAAGCAATCTCAGTGGCTTCAATAGACAATAGTGATGCCAAATTTCAAGGTGACCATATGTTATCTCTGTATCTGCACTTCTGTCTTTGCTGCTGTTTGTCAGTGCCTGTACACAGATATGAAGGGCAGCACCTGACTGCAGTATTTCACAAGGACACGTGAAAACAGTTACATTCTTCTCAAAAATGATTTCTCCTCTTATCCAAGAGGATGTGAGAATTGCAGAAAAAGGTAAATCTATAGAAATGCAGATTAGTACCCAGTTCCTAAAAATATTAGTAGCTTCAGTCAAAATGTGGTGTGGATGACAGAGCTGCGTGCAGGTTGTATCTGATGGATGTGAACCATGCTGTGCAGGGCAGGAGGAGGACATGGGAGACAATCCAAAGTAAGCCTCTTGATGTTGCTCACAAACCTGGTATGTGTCCTGGATGGTGTCTGCCTTTCACATTCCTCTTCCATCTCTTTTTCACAAGAGAATAAACTGTTTTGAACAGCACAAAAACCACTGTGGTCCTGTGGTGGTTTTGAAGAGACAGCCCAAGGAGGGATGTTTTCAGGTGTGCCATCCCAGTGGCGACTTCCCTGAAATGTGACTGAGTGATGGTGCAGTCTGCCTCATCCACTCCAAAATTAATGACTGGTGAAGGAGCACTGCAACCAGCAAAACAAATAAAGCACAGAAGGAAACTCAAGAATATCTTAAATTGGGTTCAATTTTTTTTCCTCTTACTAAGTTGAACCATTCTTAGCACACAAATGTGGATGTGCCCTTGCATTTAGAACTCACTTAAATTTATCTGTGGTTGTGACCATGGGTTTCCAAGAACACAGAAAAGCAATTTGTACCATGCAGTTAACTTTTCAAACAATGTATGAGAAGCAACCCCCAAAAGAGAAGTCTCAGCACCAATATGGCCTAATTCCTTTGTTTCCTGTAAGAAATCTGTAAAAGCCAGTGATAGTTAGGAAGCTGATTGGATCTGATATGCCTTCAGGATAAACCTGAGGCCACTGATGACTTTATTGAATAGCCCCATCACTGTATATCAGTGGTATTTGGATAATTTATTTTGTTTTTGCCTTTTAAGTCACTTAAGTGGCTTAAGTTGTTTCTCTGATGCCCTCTGTAGACAGTGAGGAGCCTGAGAATCTTTGGAAAACCTTCCAGCCCTGTCCTTCATTCTGGTTTTCTGCACATGCATCTGATGGCCTTATCCCCTGATAGAACAGACAGATTGTGGATGAGCCTTGAAGTTATTTCCTATTTAACTCTGGAAAACTTGTTGAGGCATAAGGAGATACGGAGAACACAAGAGTGAAGCTATTATATGTGTATGTGTGACAATTTAAAAAATTCAGCTGTATAGTATATAATGTATATTAAAAGTACATTAAAAGTGTATAAAGTATGTAAAGCAAACTTCCTCAGAAAGTTCAGTGTTCCTTCTTCCCCTAATGAGCAGTGTGCACTTTGCCTTTTCCCTCAATTCTTCATTGACAGCTCCCAAGCAAAAACCAGAAGCATGGCATTTCCCCTCATGTGCACAGAGAGCAGTGAGAGCCTCCAGGCCTGCTGAGAGAACCTAGGGTGCCTGGACTTGAGCTCTTACTTCAGCAGAAAAAAAGGAGACCAAGGGGAGGCTGAGGAATCTTGTCATGGAGTAAATAAGAATTCAACACTTAGTCTGCACAATGCTAAACATAAGGGAAGTTTCCTGTAGTTCACTGATGCATCGAGACTTTGAGGATATGCAAAAACTTGGTCTAATTACCTTCAGAACAGAAGTATAGCAGCTATTTCAGGTTGAGGATATTACCCTGCTGTTGGTTTTGTATTGTGCAAGCAAATAGCCATGTCCTGAGAGAGGAATCATTGTATTCAGAAGGTATTTAATTTTGCTCTGAGAATCTTTAAACATGCACTGTTTATTTATCTCTTAAACTGCAAGTGCATCTCTCCTCAGCTAAAAATTTTCCACGTGACATTGTCATTTAGCACTTCCAACACTGTTGGTAATACAGTGCATCTGTCTTGAACGGGATTAAAATTTGGTTTTACGCCTCAGTCCCCTCTTAAATCTTTAACAATAACAAAATCAAAAAGTCTGTGCAGAATACAAATGTATTTATGTTTTCTAAACATTCAAGATGTTTCATGGCACCCTAAAAACCCAGCAGGAGAGCAAGAACCTTGTCAAGAGATAATAAAGCACCCATCTTGAAGTAATTCTGATCTAATCAAATCTAATTTGATCTGATCTAATCTAATCTCATGTCTGTCCAACCAGTAGGACTTTGTTATCTGCAGACATGATGCCCACACAATGGATTGGGAAGTTACTCCCTGCTTTAGACATGGGGATTTTAATAGCTGGGCTGGTTAGTCCTCAAATTGGTCTGGTTTCATGGGATTATGCCATGGAAAGGGAGGCAGATTGCTCTAGCACTGGTATGAAGTGTTTGCATCATGTCTAGAAGCAGCAGGTGTGGTTCTTTTAGGTGATCTGCTCCTTTGCAGAGAGTGAGAGTAATTTTGACAGTAACAGCTAGGCTGGCCTAAGGAAAACAGCAAGGGGAGGCAATTTGTGTTACTAGCTCAAGTGATAGTTGGAAAAAAGGGATAACCTTTCAGAAACATCAATTTTTAAAAATTATTTTCTTTGAAATCTAGTATTTCCAGCTGTCTTAATTGCTCTAGTAAAAATCATTATTTACCCCTGGAGAGCTTTCCTTGCTGTTGTATTTTTGTGTGGTTCTCCATTTCCTCATCTCTGAAGAGCAGATAAGTCACTGAGAGGTATGTCAAGTCACTGTGGGGACATGAGAGACCTGCAGGGACACCATCTTCATGCTGAAAGCGGGCAGGTTCTGGTTAAATACTGTGTGGACATCACGATGACTACCACACATATGCTGCAAAGCTGCAGGAGGCATCCAGAGGACCTGCATTTCCTACTTGTCTTCCACTTTGCTATGGAAAAGCACAGAAAGAGGATTCTTTATCCCAGATTTTACCTGACTCATAGCCAAGCATATGTGTAAAGGCTCTGCTGAACTGTTCTTTGTGAAGACTGTTTGCTGACCCGAACCTATGGAGTCCTGATCCTTCTGTGCAATAACGTAAGCGCAGATCTTCAGCACGTGTTGCAGTCTGTGCAGACGCCTTGTCTGCGTCCATCTGAGTCAAAAAACAGCGGCAGGGAAAATCCCTGGGACGGGAACTCGGTCATCTGTGCTGCTACCTGGTCCAAGCAGGCAGCAGCCCTCCCAGCAGGTCGCAGGCAGTGCTTGGGAGCCAACATGGGCCATTCCCAGTGACCAGACCGGAGGCAGGTTTTGGAAAAGGAGAGCAGCTGGTAGCACAGACACAGGCCATACTGTGCTGGCTGGCCTCAGTGGCTAAAAGCAGTCCCTAGCAGGTTGAATTTAAAGCTGTATAGGTGCAGGTTTAATTTAAATCTGTACAGGTACGGCTTTAAAGCTGAAATGTCTTTGGGTGACAGTGGGATGGCAAATAGTGTCCTTGTGCCAAATATTGATGGGTGTTTAATATACACTTTGGGCACATGCTGTGACCAGGGAAGATTGTCTACTGATGTTGTGTGAGTGCTCCTGATTCCTGCAGTGCTGTGGTGCGGGATGAGCACGACAGAGGAGAATCACAAGTGTAAAGTGCTTTAAAGATCACACTCCAGCAACTCTTACCAGAAAAATACTCTTGATTTGAAGTGTGATTTTTTTTAAACAGCAGTTCTATTCTACCAAGAGCCTTTTTTGGATGCAGTTACACTAAGGAAAAAGTAAAAGCAATGACCAGTACAGCTTCTTTAATTTGGGGCGTCCCTGTGAGCTGCACTGTCAGAAGCCTGGTGGTGTAGGCAGAAGCAGTTCCTTGGGTAGAGGGCACAACCAATGTTACCTGCTCTTCTTCTTCTAGTGCAAATTTATCCACCCTTTGCAGCACTACTGAATTTTTGCTTATAAGACATTTATGCATCAATTCAAGTGGGTAGTTGTAAAGAGTTGTCTGTTCCCAAACTGGTGTCAATTCCAGTGACCCTTCCTGCCAACAGCAGTGATGGGTATGATCTGAGCACCCGGAGGTGTTGAGGATTGTCTCCTGCCTCTCCATACCTTATCTCATGACCATTGCCACTTGGCCACTTGGTGATGTCCCTCTTCCCTGGTGGACAGTATCAAATCCCTCACTAAGCCTGCCCCAGGGGGTCAGTTACTCTGAATTTGCATTGCAGCAAAATTACATTGCTTGATTTTTCACTCTAAACTCAGGAATAATAATTATTCTGAAATCAGGCTGGAGTGAAGACAGGAGTAAACCAAGTCTAGAATACTTCCTAAAGAGGTTTTAAGGCAGGTAGCTTAGAAGTCTTAATAAGATGCCTAAGTAGATGAATCCCTCTCCTTTTCCAAGAAAATCCTGTGTGCTGTGGAAGAACTTCTGGAAATGCACTGTATGTAGTATAAGAAAAGAAAAAGGCAGATCTGAAGTGACACAATGACTGACTGGTACAATATTCTCTTCTGGATTGCATAGGGATTACTGTGCAAGCATCATCCATCTGCACACATGTACACTCCCTTGTGCTTCTGGTATTAGCAGTAGAAATTCACATGCACACACATAATTCTGGTACAAAGCACATGGGGCTTAAGTGGAAAACTTGTCTGTAAGCAAACTGGGCAGTGTTTGGATTGCACATTAACAGTGCTGTAGGGCCATCAGTAGATAGGTGGTCCCAGGAAGAAAAATAACACGTCCATTATATTTCCTGTTTCTGAAAGGAGGAACTGATACCCCAGTGCCAACACACCACTGCCCCAAGCTGGCAAATGTCTCTGCTGTGCAGGAGATAGGGCACAGCAGGGAACTGCAATGCTGGCACTTAGTGGATTGCATGTCAGCCTCCTCTCAGTGAGCTCTGCAAGCCCATCAAGGGCACAGATAGAAGAGAGGGGATTTGCCACATACTGAGAGGCTGTGGGAGCAAAATGCAGCTACATGAATGCTTTTTTCCTCTGCAATAGAGGTGTTTGAAGAGTCTCAGGAGCAAATGGTAATGGGAACCATTACCTGTCCCATGTAAAGTATTCACCCTGCAGTATAACAGAAGTTTTCAGAGAAGACTAGTTGAAGTGATTTGGGCAGAATTCTTTTCTTCTACATGTTCTCTATATAAGAGATGAAAGATTGGTCTGTGTTTGCCCTCAGGTCAGGACTCCACTATATCAGCAGATTGGCAGATTCCCAACAGAAAGATACTCCCCCCTTGGATAACTTGTGATCTGAGAGTCAGACGAGAAGCTCTGAACAGAGACACAGGTCTATGCAACAGTCAGAAACAGTGGGGTGCTTCTGCTTGGTGCTCTGTCAGCAGACCTAATGAAGAAGTATGGATTGAGAATAATATTGTTGCTTTCTGGTGTAGTTTTGTGGAAATGCATCTCAGCAAAGCACAGAATTAAGAATGATAAGGGTGAGTGAAGGGTATTAATTAACCTGATCACACTTGTGTGGGATGCAAGGGATGAATCTCGGTGATGAAAAGGTTACAAGCCCCAGGGCAGGTGATGACATGTCTGTTGTGTGGTGATCTCAAAGCTGGGGTGGATTAGTTTCTAGCATTTAATGTGGTTTAAAGGTATCCTTGAGCTGGTCATGGTGAGGGAAGATGGCTCTTGAATAAAAGCTATGGCCTTTGACATCAAGTCCTGGCGACAAAACCTGTCAATGGAACAGCAAATTAGAGAAGGCATAGCTACCACTCTAGCCCAAAGAAGGCTGCTTGGCTGCAAGCAGGTCATGCAGAGAACTGAACGAGCTGCACAAGCCTCTGCGTGGCAGGGCTGCAGCTCTGCAAGTACAGCGAGCTGCGCTTGCTCTCACTTTTCCTGGCCATAAACACCTAAGGTCTGATTCTTCTGGCTCTGCACTCTGCATAGTCATTAACACCGCTTTGAAGAGTTGGGTTAGTGAGTGTAAAATACTGCCATTTAGTAAGGCATCATTTTACCACCACTTCACAGCACTGTAAAATGAGAATCTAGGCTATGGGGCAGCAGAAAACCTGAGCCCCAAGTATTCACCTCATTAGAGAGTCTTTTGCTGTGTGAATGGGAAATAACAAGGGCAATTCCATCTGTCCTGAAATTACACAGGCTGACTGAGTCTGGTCTGATTTTCATGGAAGACCAGAGCAATAGAATAGAAAAAAATATTAGATTAATGTGCAGTGCTAGTGGGTTTGGAGCAGGGACTGAATTTTACTTCCCATTTTCCTGCTTTTCTGTGAAACTTCAAGCAACACCTTCTCTACTGCGTTTTAAATAATTTCTATAAATATGCAGTAGATGCACGGACCAACATATATGTATGCAGGTAGTGCAAATACATATTTGGAGATGATACTATTCTCAATATGTTTTCCAGGGAAATTCTGTTTGAAAAAAAATATTTTGCCCTTTCATGTGGATTCTCACACTCTTTGCATGTGTTTTGCCTGTGGAAGGTAAGTACTTAATTTTTTTTCTTTCTTAGTTTTTTTTAGGTTTTGGGGTTTTTTGGGTTTTTTTAAATTTTTTTAGGTTTTTTTGGTTGGGTTTTTTTTGGGTGTTTTTTTTGTTGTTTGGGGTTTTTTTTTAGTTTTTTTGCCATAGGCCCTGAAAACAATAATAAAAAAAACTGTGGCAGTTGCTTCCGTGTGGCTTGCCAAAGGGGTGTTAAGAAATTTTTCTGGTTGTTCTGTATGTGTGAGCTGCAAAGAGGTGATAAATTGCTGAAGGAAATTAAAGCGGGGGGTGGGGGGATTGAAGCTCAAGTTTTGTACTCCTCTGATTCGGGCAGTCTGGATTATAAACTGCTGGTTTTTGTCAGAAATCAAAAGTTAAATTGCTCTAAACCAAGGGGTGCTGCAAAGACAGATTAAAGATTAAAAACATCATGCAGCCTCTGGTGCTTCCTGTGCTTGGTTTACTCAGGTGCTGGATAAAGAAACCACAGTACATCAGAGAGGAGTGGCTGAAGTAGTAGTTGTGATACTTTGGACAAGCAGTCATTTCTAATCCTGGCGATTCCCAGAGCAGGGCTCTGCCCTCCCCGTGCTGCCGTGTGGAGGCACCCAGCCCACGTGCCCATCCCGTCAGATGCCAGCTCCTCCTGTGCCACTGCCTCGCTCACAGCAAAGGAGGTTGGCTGTCAGCTCAAAATTTGTTTCTTGCGTTCTTTCAGGGCCATTTAGCCACTGCTGCCTGTCAGTGAAGGATGCCTTGCTGTGAGTGGGGAAGTTGTGGCTGCCAGTTGCGGCTGCTAGCTGGTCACAGCTCAGCTGTTTTGTTTTGCCTTGCAATGGCCTCAGTGTGCCCATCCTTTCCAAAATGAAAATCTTTTTCATTTATGCATTCAGCTGTGGTGCTGGCATGAGTCCACATGAAGAGGTTTTCTTTCCTTCCCTCCTTCCCCCAAGTTCAAGGCTGTTGCAGTTTTACCTTCAGCATCATCAGCTGAACACCAGTAATGCTGGCTCTTAGCTAGAGCTTTGGGTCCAAACATTTTGCAATGTTCCATGAAGGAAGGGAAGTTTTATGGACTCTGGGTTGCAAATGGGAACACCAAGGCATGGGGCTGTGGCAGGCTGTTGCATTATTCAGCAACAGGCAAGGAAACTTGGCCAGGCTGGATGATGGCTCAGAGCAGCATGCGGCTTCACTGCTAGCCAGAACCTTCAGCCACAGCTACACCATCTTGCCTTAAACCTGCCCGAAACTTGCTTCAGCCCCAGCTCTGACACAGCTGAGAGCTGCCCACAGCTCTGTGGGGCTGCAGAGGCTGCTGCTGTCCTGCTCCGCTGCTCTGGCTGGCTCCTTGGCCACAGCAGCACTAAGTTGAGGCCGGTATTTGCAGCCACACTTCACACGCCATCCCCTTTCTGTAAGCTGATTTTCTCCTTCCTCAGTGGCTGTAACTTGGGAGCTGGTGAGATGTGAGTCAGCATCTGCTGCCTGCTTTTGGGGTGAGAGCAGAAAGGCAGGGGCTGTAACACCTACAACACCCAGTGTGCCTCAGATATCTGTAATTCCCAGAGGTCCAGCTTACACATGTTTTCTTGGACTTGCTGCAACGGTGAGGACCCAAGAGGAGAGTGGGATGTACCTGTTGAGATCAGCTGCAAGTAGTGATGCACAGGGCAGGGGCTTCCCAGGCTGATAGACTGGAGCTGCAGTGTTGATGTCCAAGTCTGCCACTTCCTTGTGACACTATCACCGCTTGAAAAAACCATACTTTCTGTTCATTTGTAAGGCTGTGAAAATGCATACGTGCACAAACACATATCTGGGATGAGGCTGAAGTGAGATATCAGTGCTCAGGTTCCTACAGATGTGTGTGAGGCTCAGGCACTGCCTTACTTGTATGCAGCCTGACATGATGTATGGCAATACTGCCCACCAAATGCTGCTGGGCAAGGGGTCCCAGCCACTTTGGGCCAGCTTCAGCACGTGCAAAAGGATGTATTTCCTGGCTGCAGAGAGTGTGCATGAAAGAGGAAAGGGTTGAGTCTGTCCTTTGTCTCTCATATGCCTTGGCCCCATGAAACACCCCACAGTGCTGCCGCCTGCTTAGGCTGAAGGCCCTGTGTAGCAGACCGTGACGTCCAGCAGGTCAGGCATTGCCCATACAGAATTTAGGCTCCAATGCAGAAGTAGGAATTTCCTCCTTTCCTCCAGGAAAAAGGAGTTAAAAGTGGAAGATTCTCCCTTTACCCTATTTGCCCCAAACCCTTTTGCTAAAATAAATATTGCCATTTGGCGAAGAAAGGCAATCCTTAAGGCAAGCTTGCAAAGCCCTTCAAAGCAGCAATGGCAAAACATTAAAACTGAAAGCAACAGCATACTGCCCTCAAATTGCATCCTTTGGCATTCACTTCTGAGCTATGGGACCCTGTGAAACACCAGCTGCTTGGGGGGAACCTGGAGGGACAGGGTGGGAATTTCTGTGAGCACAGATGGTGGCATGCTGCTGCATCTGCTGCACTAGCACTGGACACAATCATGAACAATTTTCAAGGGTCTAGGAAGACATGTCCAGCTGTGGAACGTGACAAAAAGAGAAGTAAAAAAACCATGATGATGTCCAATTGGATGGTGTGGATCATTCAGTGAGGTTGTAAGTACATGTGTAACCAGTCTACTGGCAAGCCAGAGCTTACATCTTGACCACAATGTGATTTATCTTACAGTTTCAAGCAGCAAGCTAATATAACCAAAATGACGTTGTTCCTTCACAGAAAGAAGGAAGGGAAGCTTTGTTTTCTCAATAATGTGTCAGGAATATTGCCCTCTGCCCTTGCACAATGCAGTGTAAACTTGCTTGTAATTTGTGCTGGAGGGGGGAAGTCAGCTCTCTGTCTGTGTTCCATTGTAAACTTACACTTAAAATCCTTTCCTGGCATTGATCCCAGCTTTGATATGCATTAGTAAACATTCATGACACCGACATTAATCCAGAGTGAGCTTATAGTCATTTGTTGTATTAGACACTGCAAACCAGTCACGGGGCCATGATTTGATAGTGTTATCTCAACACCTTGCGTAGAGATGCAAGGCTGATTTGGTGACATATCGTCCTTGACACATGACACATAGAGACCATGCTTCAATCAACACGCCGTGCCTCTGGGCAGTGTGGTGTTACAGCCTCTGCAGGGGAATGCCACTGCCTGTGAAACAGCCTCTCCTGCAACTAGTGGTGATGGCAGGGCTGCAGAGACTGGGAAGCAAGAAACCCAGCCTGGTACTCAAAAATCAAATCCACTGAAATGTAACAAGTCTTCTGCATGTTAGTGATGTTTTGTAATTTGCAGACATGTCTAAGCAAGAACCTGCTTTTCTTATACTTACTTATTCTGCAAATAAACTCAGGGGTAATGATCTTAGTAGCTCAGTTGGCCCTAGATCTAGCCATAAACACATCATAATTTGTATCATTTCATTTAAATTCTGCCCTAAATAACTCTGTTTATTTAAATTCTAGTAATCCTGATTTACTTGAGGATGGTGTGCCCATGTGATGCACCTGAAAATATAGGATGGTCATGAGCAATGGGTTGCAAATGGAGTTGCATCACCAGTGGGGAGGTGTGGTGGCCAGTAAAATTTTCCAGGTATGAAAAGAAAATAGAGTATTATAATTTGTTTAGAAGTGTACTCAGTAAATGTTTTCTTAAACAGTAGCAGTCTGGTTTTGCTGTGAGCAGTATCTGGCCTTAGCTGTCCACGGGCAAAGAAACAGCAGGTTTCATCGCTGCCCCACACTCAGGTCTGTCTTCCAAGAGGGAGAAGAGGTTGTGACAAACCTTTCCTGGTGGTAAGTGCAACTGGTTGTGATGTGACAGCTGGCAGAAAATACAGGTGAGAGTGCTTCTTTACACAAACCAGAGTTCACACCCAAGCTCCTTCTCCATCCTGTGTTTTAGTGATGTGGATGTGCTGCTGTATGAGGCGAGTGCTGACTTTTGGCTCTACTAGTGGTAACGAAGGGTTACAGAAATGCTGAAACTCAAAAATACAAACATAAATACCAGGCCTCCGGCCCATCCACTGGGCATTTCTAATTGTCAGGTGAATGGATGAGAAGTGTTGTGATAAATGTCATGTATCTTTTGGGTTGTTACACAATGGTGATACGGAAAAAGGCAAGACACAGAAAGGAGAAAGCTGGGGCTGCCCGTCTCTACTTAGGAAATAGCAAGTCCTTCATTAGAAATGCCTTTTAAAATGTTATCTGGAATTTATAAGATGGCATGGTTAGTCTTGAAAAGACTGAGTTTTGAAGCATCACTGGTAAATATTATGTTGCTGCCAGGGCTTTGCACACACCGACAGTCAGGCTTAGTGGCAGACAGGCAAAAGCACGGGTAAAAGCTAGACAGATGAGAAAGTGCTCCCATGCTCAGCCCATGCCAGTTGCTGCTGTCAAAATAGCTTTCTGTCCTTGCAGGCAGCTGTGGGCTTCAGTTCAGGGTCCCTGATGTCTAATTGCCAAAATGAAAACCATATACGTATGTAAATACTGGATTACTTAGAATACCATTGCCAAGGGGCCGGAATACTAACATAAGGTGGGATTGATAGCAGTTGAATTTTCCAGGTTGTGGTGGCAAAGGCTTGCATACAATTCCCATCTCTCCTAATGCCTCCATATACAGATATACAACAATAAACCTCCTAAATCACCCCAGAGGGACTTGCAGGAGCTAATAAGTCAAGGATTTACAGTGCAATATTCAGGCAATAGAGTTTGCAGAAACAACTTTGAGCCTGCTAGGAGATTTATGTTAGGACTTTGGTCCTATCTCATTACTTTCTTTCATAAGAAAACTTGCATACATGATGTTATTTTTCTACCTTTATGGCTAATCTCACATGGCCCTTTCAAGGGAGGCTCCTCTAATGTCTCTTTTAATGTCTCTTGCCAACTCAGGGTGGCAAAAATGACCCCATGGCATGTCATTAGCTCTGGTCATAACTTGGTGTGTGTGTGTATGCAGCTTTGATTAGGTACAGAGATTGGTAAATGACAGCAATTTTGCAGGCACTGTGCTACTGTGTACATGACGTGGGAGTTACTGTGGGTTATTGCTGAAATTTGCGGTGTCATGGGTAGTATGCAGGCATTCTTCAAAGCCTCATATACTCAGTAAAGTTTCAATGGTTTAACTTAAGTTTCACACTGGGGAAAACTGTGCAAGTAGTTGGTTTCAGTTTAAACACAATTTATTTTAATGTCACCTCTTGGGGGAGGGTTACTTTTTCTTTTTGTACCAAAATAAGTGGAACTAAATGAAAGGTGTGTGCCTACAAGCAAGGTGCTGGATGCACTGGCACAGGTGTTGGGGCCCTCGATTTACATAGAGACATTGTTTTTCTTGAAAGCCTGTCAGTCAGTGTGGTCAGAGAGGAGTGCCAGACACATCCAGACACATTCTAACATCACAGTGTGAAGGATTTGTCTCCCGGAACCAGAGCTGAGGCCATTGAGAAAGGAAGAGCCAAGAACAGAGGAGTTCTCTTAGCTGCACCTAATTCTGAGGATGTGCAAAAGCTCTTGGTCAAAGATTCTGATTGTCTATTTCCAGCTTGGGCACCTTAAATTAAACCTTCTTCTTTTTGTGTCCGAACTGTTTGTCTTCCTTTTGCATAGCTCTCAGCCATGAAGTTTTGACTCAGCAATACAATATTGCCAGGCTGCTGCTGCTGTGGGAAGAATGAACCACTCTAAAAGGATGGACACATTTGTGAGGAGAGCCTCAAGTACTTCCCACATAGGTGATGGTTTATTCCCATGTCCAGTATTGTCTTAGTTGTAGTTTCAACACTTCCCACTTAAGAAGATAAATCAATGCATGTGCAAAACATCACACAGTGACTTAAGGACTTCCACCCAATCAGAGGTTTGTCCCTCTAAACTTTGACCTTGTGTTCAAGCCAGTGTCTTTGTAATGTATACTTTAAAAATATATGGATTAGCATCTTGCATCTTTATTAATATTTGAGAGTCATTCTACAACATACACAATAATTACTTTTCAGCGAGGTCCTAGACACATGAAAGATTTCTGAAAAAGCAACACTTTTCACTGATGGCAAGTTATAAAAAAATAAAGCTGACTTATTACTTGAAGGAAAGAAAAGGCCATGAAACAAGCATTTTTAGTCAGGAAAAGAGAAAATTTTTAGCTTTTAAATGTGCCGAGACGCTAAATCAACTATCACAAATGTGTGCTGGTGATGCAGCCAACAACACTTAATTATCAGTTCTACAGGAAAATTAGGTGAGAAAATTACTTGTCTTTTTATATTTATTTTGTTTATAAAAGAATCCAAAGACAATGTTAATTCTCTCACTACAGCATGTTAGACAAAGATGGCTTGTCTGTCTTTTTCTTCTCCCTTGGTGATACAGATTGATAAATCCCTGCAGTGTACACAATTTAATTTGTGTTACTCTTTTTCAAAGTTGGGTTTTTTTTCTGCAGTGTTGAAGAAAGCTGTTTTGGAAGAGATGAAGCAGGCTTATCTTTTATAGAGTCTTAGATTAGAAATATTTGAGATACGGAGACAAGAACCCTATTTGGTCTGATACATTGACCTTCTTTGCAATGTGTGTGCCACTGTTTTTGTGTTGATATTATTTGCATAAGCATCTTGCTTCTTTCTTCCTCATAAATAATTTGGTTCAGTAAGCAACATCTAGGCATGAAGATAATGGTCATATTAGCATGACCACACCATTGATGTGTCCTCTGACATCCCAGCCTGATTATTTTTTCCCAGTTTAGGAGCAGAAATGAGTGGCCACAGCTGGAGGGAACAGGAGGGCAGAGCCATGGATGGGATTCCAGCAATACCACAAGCCTGTTTTGTGGCCAAACATTTTGTATCATGTAATCACAGCCCTATGGAGCATGGAAAAACAGGAGATGCTCAATGTTTTCAGGACTAGTACTAAATTTTATTAATTATTTGATTTGGACTATGCTAACCCTGGAGCACACAAGAAAAATTCCACACTTTGAAGATGTCTTAATATGTGATTAACTTTGTGTTGCAGATCAGGCCTTAATTCCTCCATGCTTGGGTGTGTAGCAAAACAGGAGTCTGCACAGGCACAGAGTTTGTGTTTGGTCCCTGATTGGTCCCATGTGGATGTCCTGTCTTCTCAGATGAATGAAGGTTACCTAAAGCCCCCTCCTTGGGGATGAATGATTTCATGGGTGTTTTTTTCCTCCCAACAGCAAAATGGACTGAAGCAGGACTTTCTTTCCCTCTGGCTGTTTGGTCCTGCCCTGCAGCAGCTCGTAGTTATGACTGAGCAGGGCTTTTGTCACCCAAGGGTCCATCACCTCTAAGGGTAATCTTTACCTTGCTTATGCTTTCCTATATTTAAGCTGAATTTGTTTCTCCCTTCACAAGTGGATGCTTCTTTCCAAAGCCTTTTTTAGAGGCACTGAGTTGATTGTTGGTTTATTGCTGCATTCCATTTGTCTTCAGCTGGCAGATTTCTTCCACCTTGTATCTGCTAACCATAAGAAAGCTAATTATGTATAGATCATGTATAGGTGATAAGCAAAATCTGCTGTTGTGTAAATTCCTTTTTACTGGAAAATCAGTGAGAAACTTGAAAATTCTGGCCATCTGTACCACTTTCTGAGATGCAGGTAAGGCATAGCAAGGTAATCTGATTAAAAAGCCAGGGAGTTGACTGACTTTAAAATTACAGTTACAATAATCTGTGTTAAAAGTGGTCTGTGATGGAGATCCCTTCCTTTGGCCTGTTGAATGCAAGTGTATCTCAGGATATGAATTCTTCTCAAGATGGGTTAAGGGAAGGTAGAAAAGCAGGAAGGCTAATAATTTTCTCAACATTAGGGTAAGAAATAAATAATCAGGAATTAAACTGATTTGGATTTTGTCTCTGGTGCCCATCTGTCACCATGACCCAGTGTAGCTGCTACACATGAATGTGGCAAGAGAAATCCTGGCTCAAAAAATCTTACATGTATGATGGAAGATGAAAGAAAAGAGAAGGGTGATCTTGATAGGGGACAGTCACCTATGTCTCAGCAGTCAGCAAGTTTCCATCAAGTATATCATCCTGCACCAGCAGCAACTGCCTGTTCACCAGTGGGAAGGGGAGAGTGTGTCATTTCATGGCAAGAAGATAATAGGTAGTGTCCTTTCAGGAGTGGGTTTGGTTTTTCCTTGAGTTAAATAGGAATAGAAGGTGATCACATATTTTCCTGATCATTGTTTTATAAACATGCAAGCAAGGATCTAGTTGGCTGTTGGCATTGGTACCAGTTCAGGTACTAGTGTGCCCAGCCACTTCCTATATTTTCTAGGAGGGTACATGCCATTGGAGCCAAGGAAAACATGTTCTCCTGGGACTCAGATCTAGCAGTGTCTAATAAAAGGCCTGATGAAGAAAAATTTCTGCAAGGTTTATTTCCCCCTGGGAAATTAAACATCATATACCACAATGTGCCTGGCATATGGCTGCCTATCCATGGGAGCACTGAATCCAATCCCTGACTCAGCAAAGTACTGTAAGCAGTGTTTAGTTGCTAAAAACAGGATTTAGGCACAGATCTAAAGCTGGGCACATGCTTAGCCAAATCAAATTCATTTCACTTGTGCACAGAAAAGTTAAAACACTGACATTTGTATTGTGACACAAGGCTAGTTTTTTACTTACATAAACGCTGGATCAGAAAATGGTAGTGAGCCTATTTTCCAGATTAACTCAATTTATTTTAGATGTGTGTTACTTTGTCTCTTCACCTTGCAGATACCACATGCAAAGAGACAAGGTATGCAAAAATTGATTTACAAGACCAAGTGCACAATCCACATAGTGAAATAGGTCTTCTGGCTGTTATCTTTATTATTTGTATTGTATCGCCCTGTTCTGACTGCAGGAGACAATAGCCATATACTTTGCAGTGGATAGTTAATGAACTGACAAACAATCAGCCAGATTTCTTTTCTTGGTTAATCATTTACAGATTTGTTAATGCTCTAATGTCAAAGTGTTTCTATCCTGGTATGTCTCACTGTCTAGGAAAGAACTGTGCTCCTTCTGCCTGCCACCATGTAAGTGTCCAATTCTTCTTTTTAACGCTAATGATAGGTTGTACCAGAGAACCCTATAACAACATTTTAACTCTTAAAAATCTAGTCTCCTTGATGGTTTTAGGCTATTTGCTTCTTAATTACTTTGCAAATTTCTTTGCTCTTGCATTTAAAAAAAAAAAAATATCTGGGATGTCATTTTTTTCTGAACAGTACTGCTTTGAAACCAGAGAAGTGCTTGTGGGTGTCATTCCATGCTTTCAGACATCAACACCTTTCTTTTGGAGGTCTAGAAATTGGTATGCAAATACCCAACACCCTTTTGCATCAACCTCATTAGAGCAAATAAACATTTCACTTTAAACATCAATGTTCCCAAATGGGAGGGTTGAAGATCCAGCCTGTTTATCTCTTTTCAAACAGGTGGCTCCTTATTACCCTCTGAAAAACTGAAATACAAAGCAGTCTCTCATCTGTAGCTATTACAGCCTGTGATGCAGTGTAGTCAGGGTTTATTTTCTCTCTTCCTTTGGTGGCCACTTAGCCATCGAATTCACACACACGCTCTTAAATATTAATGCAATCATACTAGTGTCTTAATATTTGCACTGATTTCATTTCTCTCCACTTTGCATTCAGCACAGAAAATTCTTCAGACCCTTCACAGTGAATGTGGGGGACAAAGCAGCAGTGGCAGCTGGACAGACACCCCATCCATACACAACTCCACCGCAGATGGGTCACCAGCAGGAGCTTTTACAGGGTGTTTGTGGGCAGGAAAGCACGGGTGCAGTGGGGCTGAATGAAGGACACACCACAAGGAAGAGCAAAGGCTCTACCATGTAGCGGTAGAACTAAAACAGAAAATTGAGAGTTTGTGCTAAGCTTAAAAAACAAAAATTTCTCTCTGCATCCAAGAAAGAAGCATGGCTTGGTGGGTAGAGCAGGCAGCAGTCAGGACAAAGGTGCTATTTCTGACTTTTTTACTGGCTGTGGTGAGACTTTTTTGATGGCCCCATTTCCTATCTTTAACATGAGGGTTTACTTGCTAAAATGGCAAGAACCAGTGGCTCTGCAGGAGATTTGGCTGACAGGCACAGAAAACTACTAGGGATCTCTTCTATAACTCATTACAGATTGTAACTACACTTCTTCACAGTCACTCAAATAAAGAATTAAATGCCTGAATTAAAAAAAAAATCAAATTTTAAGTTCATTTTTAATATGACAGCCTTTGAAAACATTGGGACCTACCCCAGCATTTGTTGCTCTTCCAGAATTCCTTTTCTTGCCAAAATAACATATGCAAGAAGTGTAAGTAGGAAGGAGAGGGGAGACTGTGCCCCTTCTCCTCCCTCACACTTGGAGCCAACAGCTGAGATTCAAATGCAAATGCCAGTATTCTCTAACTCTCCAGGAACTTTTGAGTCTTGGTGTCTTACACCTATGTGACAACTTAGGCTAAATTAAAAATCAAAGAGATTTCCCCTGGAGTAAGGTACTGCTTGTTATGAGTGAGGATATCATAATTGGAGCTGCCAGGAGGTTTATGAACTCCACTTGCTGAAGGAGGCTTTGGGACTCTGAAGCACCGAAGTCTGTATTTTCTGTCTGGAGTCGTCCCAGCTGCTGCCCTCCCTGCGCCAGATGTGTAAAACCAACAAACATGCTGCAGATCCTATTTAAATGCTAATACACATCTCTCTTCTCTGTGAACTTGGTAGATCTGGGGGCGATGAAATTGTGCCCCTGCCCTCATCCTGCTGCTGTGATGGCTCCTAGGTAAAAGAGAGGCATGCCCTGGGTGCAGGTGCCCTTTGCAAGGGTGCTGTGCAGTCTCCTTGTCACATCTTGTCTGACTGGAACTGACAGGTCAAGGTCTCAGCTGTAGCTGCCAGTCTGTGCACTTCAAAGCTTTGATTGCCCCCTGTTTTATCCCACTGTCCCCTGAGCACGTGCCCACCCATTGTAGCTAAGGTGGTAAAGAGGGGGAAAACAGACATTAGGTAGCTTTCTTTAGCAAATACTGGATGGGACATTCAAAGTCAGTAACTAGAAACACCGAGGGGGTTTAGTGGCAGAGGAAAATTTTTCTTTGATCTCTTTCTGTCTGCTCTTCATCTTTATCTTTCCTCAGTACCTTAAATGACAGGCTCTTCTGGAAGAATGCATCATAGCTGAGGATCACGTTCAGGTTTTTTGCTATATGTGGAATTTCAGAATCAATTTTAAACTTTAATTAGGGCATAGAAAATGTACTGTACCTCTCTTGGTTTAAATTAATAATAGGAATCATGTTTGCATGAAACAGACAGGGAGGGAGAGAGGAAAAAAAGAGTGATACTGTTTGAAAGGAGAAAGCTGTGAAAACTTGATGGGAGAAACTCCAGCAAGTTTACTAACTTCTGTGAAGCAGTAAAAGTTCAGCTTCTCTTGGCCTGTGATGCATTGGTGTTCGTTCATTACAAAGTGAGGTGGTTGAGGTGGTTGCAGTTCTCTGTGCAGACAAAATGTTTCTTCCAGGTTTCACAACCTTTTAAAATCTACCATTTCACAGGGAAATGGTAATTTTAAATATAGAGATAGATTGGGGTTTGAGTTTTTTTTTATTTTTTCAGGACTCTACAGAAGGAATAAACCTCCAAAGAAGTTTCTAGAGATCAGAGAGATCTAGGACCACTAGAATAATTTGCAAAAAGAGAAATGTGATTCTGTATATGATATTTCACAGGCAGAATTTGTTAAGCTGTATGTGGCTTTCTCCAGTTTCTAGTCAATGGGAAAACTTCCTGTGGAATCAGTTTGATATTGACTAACACTGCAACAGACATTTTTGATAGCAAATAAGTGTCAAATGCTGGCATTTTGCAGCTGGCATCACTTTCCCCTGGTGCAAAGCACACTAAAGAAGACAGTACACAGAGAATCCAGCCTGTGGACACTGAAGATCAGCAAGTATAACCATAACACCTCACTGGAGATGTTTGGCTCTGGCCCATGTTAAAGGCTGACACAGACACATGATTTAGGAGACTCAAACCTCAGGTAGAGAACTTTTATATAGGAGGGTGTGCGTGTGTATACATCAGTGGATCAGTACAAACATCCATCTATCCTCTCCTCGGCAGTGGTACATATGCTGCACTTTAAACAAGGAATGCTTCCTAGGCTCCCTGTATCACATGAATGTGCTTGGCAGCACCATCTTGGCTGTACTTTACCTGGGCTGTTCCAGGCCTTTCCCATCTCCCCAGCAGCTTTTCTCAGTGTATTATCACCATATTTGCAATTATCACAGTAATCCTTGTCTTTCTGCAAGTAAACAGTGAGGCAGATGAGTTTTTTATATGATGTGACGTATTTTACCATAAATATTTTTTTCTTCCACTGTCAAATCTTGTGCCTACTTCTTTTCCATCTTCTGCCAAGCTCTGTGCAGTTACAACTGCAGCACCTCTTTGTTGTTACTCATACAGAAATGCCAGTGAGGGAAGGCTCTATGTACAAACACACACGTGCATACCTTTTTTTTCCATATGGTGACTTCTGTATTAGCAACTGGTTCCAGATTTTTATCTACTACTTCTAAAATAATTGGAGGAGTTGTATGTCTTTAAGAGAGAAATTACTTGTATGTTTTAAAGAGAGAAAGCAAGTTCTACAAATATGTGCTTTGTGCAGGAGAAATTACTCGCAGTCTATGCTGCAGGGTTTATTTTTCAGATCTCACAGGAAAAGGATATTGATTCTGGAATTGTCTTATTCCATGAGAACCCCTTCATTTAAAAGGACACCATGGATTGCTTGTTAATTCTCTGGCTGAAACTTAAGTAAGCAGAGGCTAATGTCTTTTTACTGGTTTAATTAACAACGATTACTTGTCTAGAGATAAGGTATTTCTAGTCAAAAGCCATCTCCTTCAACTCCAGATCAGCTGAGAATAGTTCAAATTAGTTTTAGGGTAGGGTCAAAGACCAGAATTTTAGGGGTTTGAAGTTTTTTAACTGAGCTGATCAACACGTATCTGCAGGAGAATACACATCCAAGTGAAAAGGGGGAGGCTGGGATTTCCATCTGCATGGAAGTGGATTGTTTGGGGGCTTTAAACAAATGAGTTAATGAGGTGGCACTGAAGTACACATCTGTCCTCTCTGAGAGATCTGAAGTCCAGCACATGGTCCACTTGGCAGCTCAACTCAGAGGGGACTGACTGGGCCAATCATACCTCCAGTGGGCAGCACCACTGTGGGGAGGACTCATTTGAAACAAAAAAACTAAAAGTGTAAATCCTCCCTCTGATTGGATTTTCGTTGTTGTTGCAAACAGAAGCCAGCTCCCAAGGCACCCCTCCATCCCCAGGACACAGTGAGTGAAAAATGGCCGATGGCATTGCACTGCAGCCTGCACTGGCTGAAGGTCTCCCATCAGGAAAGTCAGCCTCGCTTGTCATCAGGGCAGATGAGCTACACACGGCCGGGGATGGTTTGGGTGGATGAAGACTGCATAGCTCCAGGCTTCAGCTGTATCAGCAAGCTCACATGTTCTCTGAACTTCTCGAGAAACTAAGTCCCATGGCTCTGTCTGTGACTCTGCTTGCCTCACAGGGCCTTGCCATCACAGGGAAAGGAAACGGGAACCTTGGCTTCCCAAGATACTGCACAGCCTTCACACCCTGCTCTGGTGTTGATCTCAAGGCTCAGAGTCCACAAATATTTGTACCTCCTGCAACAGATGTTTCTGGAAATGTTCCTTCAAGAGTTGATCTTGAACGCAAGGCAAAATTCCTACTGAACTGTATAGCTATGAACCAAGCAGAGCAGGGACAAGGACCATGACTCTTCTACCCTCTGCTTGTGCTGATTCTGGTTTATTGGCTTGCAAAGAGTCCAAAGGGATGGCTGAGAGCTTGCCCCGCTTTTTTGTAAGGACTTAGGTCCAGAGCTTTGAAAGTCATGAGGCACCCAGCTTCGGTCAACTTAGGACTTAGATAAAATAGTTTTTGAAGTTTGGTGCCGGATGACTTTGTAGATTTACATGCTCTGGTATTCTGCTGTCGCCCCATTCTCCTTAGTAGCCCTGCTTGTGGTGTGTTTGCTGCCTCATGGGTCAGGAAAGAGGCTCTGCCATGATCATAGCTCCCTTGTGATGCCAAGGACAAGGCTTGCAGGACCACAGGCCCTTTTCTGTGTCTTGCAGAGGTGAGAGGGGTGCACAGGTGGGTATTGGTAAACTGGAGTCTTTAATGGGTCATCCACAATTTCAGCTGGCCAGCAACTAGTCTCTAAAGTAGTCCTTGTTTAAGGGAGGAAAACAAATCTGCTTCTGTTTCATTCACCCTGGTGAAGGGATGGGTGGTTCACTCTCAGCTGTTTGAGTCCAGCCAGCAAAACCACATGAGAGGACAGATTCTGAATTTTTCAATGCAGCATCTTTGTCATGACCATTGTGAATTGTCTGAACCTATCATCCTGAAACCCATCCCTCAGTGTGGCTGTGCTTTGTCTGGGTGTGTGTGGCCCCAAGGAGCCAGTCTGGAAGTCAAGCACCTAAGGACCTTATAATAATTTCTAGATGTTTCTTTTTACACTGTAAGAACTAGAGAAAATGGCATCCCAGAAGTTTCCTGGCCTTTTGTCCACCTCTACTTAGAAAAACATCTACAAACTGTTGCCTCCTTTTCCCCCAGTGGTGTTAGACAAAGCCACAGATGAATAACCACGAGCAAAAGGGGCAGGATACAGTTATGTGGCCTCTTCTTCCCCTTACCACAAGCTCAATCTCTGGAGCAACCTCAGATTGAATTTACTCCCTGAATGCAAACCCTCGGGGTTGTGCTGAGGATGCTGGAGATGCAGTGACCCGTTTTCATGTACAGATCCGAGTTTGTGGACAGAGGGACATTCAACACATTCCTTCGGCAAAAGGAGAGGAGCCCTTTTTCCATCTCTACTTTCAAATTTGGCTTGACCGTTGTGTGATGAAAGCCAGGCCCTGGGCAGGGAAGCGAATACTCTAACAAGTGGCTTGTTAGTGAGGAATGTCCTGCAGTAAGTACGGAGCAGCCTTGTCACTTCTCAGCCAATCCTCCGAGGACAATAAGGAAGGAGGACAAAATGAGTGCAGCCCTCCTGGGCCTCCCCTTAAGAGTTTAAAAGCAAAATATTGATTTTGAGTTACCCTGCTTCAACTCAGCTTCACTCTCCTGATATTTTTATTCCCTTGTAGGTTTCTGACTCCATTCGTTTTTTAAACAAATCACTGGTGAAATTGTGGTGTGTCCATGTAACATTCCTGCACCTAAAAATATGGTCAATTGACACCTTGAAGGTTTCCAGGCAACTCTAACCATTTGTGACATCTTTAGCTGCATCTCCAGTATGTTCAAAACAGATGAAGTGAATGAATTGATTTTAGCTGCATAAAACCCTTGACAAAAATCTCTTTGTGGCCATCCATTTAGTCTCTTGATGATTTGTAGAGTATTTGCTTATGCCATGAACTTGATCCTTTCCACCTCTCTGCTTGTTTTTCAGCTAGCTCTGCTGTGGGTTCCCTGCTCCTGAATGCACTGCAGCTGCCTTCCCCAGAGCTGGACTAAGAGCCAGTCAAACAATGCTGGACCTACAGCCCACTATGTCATCAGTTCAGCCCTGAGGACCATATATGCCAAATGTACCATATGAACAGCACTCAATGGTGGCAACCTTGTTAGGTGCTTTAAATTGTTGGCAGACCCAAACTGTCTAATAAAATCAGCAGATTTGGGTAACTTGATTCAAAGTCCCAGCAAAGCCAAAATTATTTTTTTCAACTTGCTTAAGGAGATAGTGGATCGAACAACACAGCAAAAACCTTTTCCTTTGTCCCCAGAAAAAAACAAAAAAAAAAAAACCAAAAAAAACCCCACATTTGCATGTGATGAAACATGCAGTAGGCCAGGAATAAATTAAATGCAGAATCTCAGCTCCTTTAATCAAATAATTAGACATTTATGTGTGTGGTCGAAAGGAAATTCTTTTGAAGACATATGGTCTTTTCATTGTATGCTATTTTGGATAAAGTTCCATTGTATTAACAAACATACAGATAAATTGTTGATGGGCTTGATTGTTTTGGGTTTTTAAAGGTGCCTCCAACCCTGGGGATTCAGACCTCTCCAAGTACAATGCACAGTAACCACCCATGATAAGTAACGACACACAATAATTGCGGTACTTAACATTAATTGTCCCGGATCCCCCTGACAAAAATGAAGAACGAATCAGAGACAGGAACTGGAAAACTGTGTGCTGATAATAACACATCTTTCAAGAAGTGCAAAGTATTACTGATTAACTACAGAAAGACTTATCTGAGTTCAAGAAAACCAGCAATCACTTCTTTTGGCAGTAAGACTGTGAGAGCGGGACACCGAGGTCTGGCTTTGGCAAAGCATTGAGTACATCCAGGAGAATTATACCCGTACCTGGTGCCTTTGGCTGGCTAAACTGGTAATCACCTCTGGATGCCTCTAACCTGCCTTCTCTGCAACACAAGCTGTAGGATTTGTTAGTCAGTCCTGCATAAAGCACAGTCTCTCTGCTTGAGCAAGAGCATTTTCTAAAGGAAAACATCAGATCTGAAGGAAGAGTGAAAAAGTGCCTGGTAAGCTGATCTTCTAACGTTAAAATTTTTTTTTGTTTGTTTTTTTAATCAACAAAGATGCTTCTCTAAAATATGTTTAATCAGAGGAGTACAGGTGATGCAGCTGAGCTGGTCTCTGCCATCAGCAGGAAGATGTCCTGTTTCCTTCTGCTCATCCCTTCTCTTTTCCACCTGCCCAGTCTGCTCCTCAGACCCTGCTGTGACTCAACTCAGCAAAATGTTAACACAGTGTAAATAATGATTTTCATGTGAATGGCCACAGGAAAATCATACTGAGGATTCTCCATCAGCTGAGTGAATTAAAGGGCCACACAAACAACCATGAGTTCAGTGTGGGAAGGAGTCTTTGAGACAAAAACGGTGAAAGAGAGGAGTGGAGTGTAAGAGGAATGAGGTCACCACTTGAGGCAGAAATTCATCAACTTCAGCTCTTTTGGGGCTTCACTTTTGGGGAAAAAAGGCTACTTGCATAAGGTACAGAAACATGCTGGAATTTATATGCTCTAGAGGTAATGACACCTATGAAAAGGCTACATCCTCTCCCACTGGTCATGCTATCCATATTCCTGTTTCCTGATTGCATGAAAGTAGGTAAGAGCTTGGGCTCTGCACACTGCAGGTGTGCAGCTGTTGGCTAAGACCCAGCATGGGTGAGAGCTGCTGGAGTCTTTGCTGTGCCCACAATGACACTGCACCGTTTGCCTGCACTGTGGCTGTCCCATGGCATATGGGGACTTGTGGGCTTTGTGACGCTGGTGCATGACCACCTGGTCAGCTGAAGGAGCCCTTCCAGATCCATTGGGAGTGAGAGGAACACCAGCCATCCATGATTCATTCTGCATTGAAGAGATGGGACTGGATTCCCACTGGTCTGATGGCACCAGCTCAGGCTGGGGAGGACCTGGCACCAGTTCCAGTCAAGTAAAAACTTTACCTGAGAGCAAGAAATGACACTGCAGTGTGCAAAGTGAAATGTGTGTGGCTGCTACAGGTGGGGATGGAGGAAGGGAGAGTCCTTGAAAGCCCATAGGTTTATCTTGCCACCTGGCCCATCTCCCACAGCTTTACCTCTGGCCCAAGGCTGCAGCATCCTGCCCCATGTTTCTAGTTGCTCTCTAGTGTGTATGTGGTTTCATGTGGGGCCGTTCTGAATTGCACTTGAGGGGAGCTGCCACACCAGCCAGCAGCATGCTGAAAAGCATCATCTGAGATGTCCTGGCTTTTGCAGCATAAGCTTGTTTTAAAAAGCTGTGATCATGTCAGCAAACAGCCCATCACTTCCCCCCCAGTCTCCTGCTGAAACTGTGGCGCACCCCATGCTGAGCACCTGGCACTAGCAGCAGCATTTCCTCCAGTTGCTCATGTCCATGCTTCAGGACAGTCCCAGGAAGTCCCCTTACCCTTGTGTGGACAGAGTGGGGATCCACAGCAGCTGAAGTCTAGTGAGGCATCTCAGATTACTACAGCAGAGCTTGTTGGGTTTGGGAACAGGCATTGGAGTCTGGACCAGGCAGGATGGGAATGGGGGGTGCTGGGATTTCCTTTCAAGCTGTGCCAATTGACTTCTGAGGCTTTTCTTCCCCTGAGCCAGCCAAAACAAGTTGAGGCAAATCTGCTGAGCATTGCTGCTTCCTGCCCCCTGTGCTGGCACCAGGGAGGAGAGGGATGGGGCATCCAGAGCCCAGGGGATGTTTCCTCTCTGTTTCTCTACATGGAGAAGACTCTTCACACACTCATGAGAGCAAGAAGGAAGCTGAAGAGCAGCTGTTTCTGTTCATTGGTGGGTTTCTGGCAGAGCATCTGTTTGGGAATTGCAAAGCAGAGTTTCCTCTCTGATTCCTGCCCTGCTGTGAGGGAAGGATGAGTTGGGGGAAGCTGCAAGCAAAAGTGTGGCAGAGAGAGACAGGCTGGTGCTTCCTACTGATGCTTTTGGTTTTGAGGACTTCACTCTAACACCTTTCTGCAGCTGGGTGAAGCATGTGCTGGCAAATCATAAGCTCTCACTCAGGCTCAGCCCATCTGCCAGGGTGAAGGGGGCAGGTAGAGGTGCTGGCTCTCTCAAGAGGGCTGTCAAGCAGGGCAATGCAGCCCGACTCTGGTGATGCTCTCCTCTGCCCCAGAGGCAGTGAGTGTTTTGGGAGGTTTCTTCTTGGGGTTTTGGTTTTCCCAGCAGGGGCACTCATCCCTTTATACCCACACCTGCTCTCCTGCTTCAGAGGAGATTTGAATGAGGAGTGAGTGGAGCAGCAGCCATGGTCTCCCATGGGACAGGGTGCCCCAGAAGTAGGGGGTGATGCTGCTGGCAGTGCCCAGCTGCACAGGGGACTGAGGGAAAAAAAAAGGTAGAGATAGCATGTCATGCCTACGGTAAAAATAAGGGCTTAACAAAGTTGCAGAAAAACATTTATTGGCTAATGTGCCCTGCCTTCAAAGACACCAATGTCTCCTCAGACTGTGAAGGCTAAACATGAAAAAAAAACTTGACAAAGTAATTTCAGAGTTGGCTCTGGTTTTCCTAGCTGGGTGCTAGACTGGTCAGCAACCTAATCCATTGCTCTTCAAACATGGTAGCTTCTCACAAGCATTTATTCTAGAGAGAAAAATGTTATTCCAAGCCTCCAATTTAAATATACAGAAATCCAGATGGGAGAAGCGTTAATTTGAATTTACACATGTGATATCACAGCCTGTAGGGATTAAGGAGAAGGTAGGAAAATAAACCTGTACTTTTTTTTCTTCTAAATAAATTACATGACCAAGAGTTTGGGGTTTTTTAATGCTGTATCTCAACTGCCATCACTATTCTCAAAAACATATTTAACTATAAGAGTCTACTTAGTAAGATTTGTCTCTATTTCAGTGTTAAGAAGGACAAATTATTTTGTAGCCAAGACAGATAAGGTAGCCAAGCTCAACCTATGACTATTTCTGCACCTGTCCACTGCAATGTAGCATAATCAATTTCTAACATTACGCATTTTCAATTCCAGAGCGTCAGCACTGGTGGCTGAACCCCTCTCATATGGCTGCTGCGACAAGAGCCAGAGTAAGAGCAGGAAAGGACAGAGATGTAGGTGCTCAGGTTATTTAGAACTGCCAGTGGCCTTTGGCCAGGCTGTGCTTTCAGAAGACGTCAAAGGTGAGTTGCTCCCAGTCCGGGCACCATCTGCTCTGCTTTTCCCTCCAGTGCAAGTTTAAAGTGTTGAGACCATAAAAAGCTTGTTGTATACCCCGGAGTACTTCAGTGCTGGCTACAGGAAACCCAGCTGGATATGCACTACCAGATAAGCCAGCTCCCTGGATGTGATGTGCTGAGAGGCTGATGGGGCGATGCATGGGTACCAGCAGTTGTGGGATGACATTAGGGCCTGTCTCAGCATGCAGCCACCCTGGTGATCCCCAGCAGGGACACACAAACAGTTCAGCTCACAGGACAGCAGGACACAGATCCAGAGTACTGCTGGGAAGGTGGGATATAGGTTTGAGCCTGGGTGCTGGGACAGACCTGTGCTGGTGTAAGACCAGGTGAGTCAATAGTAAGGATGCTTACACCACAGACTTGCCCCAGAAGTGGGAAAGGTGAAGCTGGAGTGCTGGGGATAGAACCTGCTGGGGCAGCAGGGGAGAGGGAGTTGGGATGGGGCTGTGTGGAAAAACACAGTGGATAAACTTAGCAAGATGTTTCAACCCCAGTAAATCTCTGGTATGTTCATGTCAGTTGCAACCAGGGAGAGTTGTTCTCATTGCTATTGAGAAATATGAAGGGGGGAACCTTGTAATTTTTTTTTTTTTTTTCATTTACTCACTGGTTTGTTTTCCTGTGAATGATAGTAACAGTTCAGCCTGAAAAGTTGATGTAATTGTGAAATTTTTTTCAACTGTCACAGTTCAAATGTCCCTGCATGTATGCTTTAGAGCAGATTGCCTTAACAGCAGTTTGGCTATACCTTTTATATAATATTTTTGTTTAACTCAATTTTTGTAGTGGTATTATGCTAAGCATTTTTTAATGTTTCTTTTTACATACATCATTTCCACCTCTTGTTTTTTATAACTGTTTGCAACTTCTGTTAAGTCAGAATTTCCAAAAGCAGCAAGCTATGGCAAATCAAGTATTCAATCAGGATTTAATAGACATCACTGTGGTCCTCTTTCCTTTGGAGGCTGTTCACCTGTGCCTTTCAGAGATTCACTACAGCAGAGTTGAGCACATCTTCTAATTCACAGACCTTTGAATATTTTTTGTGGAAACTGCAGCATATTCTTTAAAAAATAGTATATGTTACTGAAACTCTTGCAGTTTTACAGGTGATCGTATATGGCTGAACATACTTTTGTCAGTCAGCTTTTGGGGGTGCTTTAGACGTATGAGTTGAAAGCTATGGATGCTTTGTGAGATAGGCTCTGCAATAGGTTAAAGAGTTTCCCATAGACCTGTCACTAGCTGCATAAAGAGACTGAGGCAAATTTCATCTGAGTAGCACTGTACAGAGTCTGCATCTTTGCAGAGAAATAAGAAGTCTCTGGCAGACTCATTTAGAAGGAGAGGTTGGATTATGGAGAGCAAATTCAAAGTCAACTTTGGCAAAGCCTTTGCTCAGGTAATGGGCACAAAGTGCAGCTACAGAAGTTTGCAAGGCTATGGCTTCAGCATGCTTTAGTGGTCACAGGAGTTCATGGGGTCACCTCGCCCCTCTGCGATGTCTTTTGGCCCCTGCAGTATAGCATATCACCCCTAGCACAACCACCTGGGGATTGGGATATGAGCATGAATTTTAAGCACTAATTTAGGTTTCTGGGTGACAAGGAGATCCCACCAAAGGTTGGACCAGCCTACCTGACAAGGCCACAGCTGGGAATAGGAGTGATGAAAAGGGCATGCCCCAAAGCAAAATGCTGTGAACCTGCAGCAGCCTGAGCTGCTTTATGCTAACCAAGCATAGTAAATAATCGTTCTAGCTCTTAGCCATATCAGATACCACTAGATTACACTTTGGTGAGAGAGACAGAAAGTGCAACTAGGCGTGATCTGCCACTGCCTATTACTATTCTGGACTGGCAAATTTTTGACTCTGAGTTTTATGCAAGTGAATATAGAGGAAGGCAGACAGTGGAGAACTGTTTCAGAGAGGTGTAATTGCCTCTGTCCTAAGTGTTTGGGATAAAATCTGGGGAGAAAAACCAGTGCTGACTGATTTAACTCTCTAGTTGCTGCTCTGCTTGGAGCTAGAAGGTCTGACAGTGTTACTGCTCCAGCCCCTGCCATAAATACAGCTGTGCTGTGGCCAGACCACCTGCCAGACAGACAGAGTCAAGGGTGCAACACTTGCAAGAAAATTATCATTTATCTCTAGATGCCTTAAGATGCTACAGTTGGTCAGGAGCTGCAAGCCCACCAGACCATGGTTCCACAAATTTGGTTTTAAGGTTCTTAGTACTAAATCAGAAGCACTGTGCACCTCAGGTTGTTGGTCGGTAAACTCATGGTTGGGCTCTGATTTTTTCAAAACATGGCAACAGGTTGACTCTGCACCAGCAGCCTTTGCCCTGAGCCAGGTGCTGCCCGCTCATCTGCAGAGGGCTAAACCTCTGATGGGTGTGTGGATCAATTGGACAGAAATGTGGCCACATGCCTGAGCCTAAATTGAGCCAGAGGAGCACCATGGGTGCTTGAACAGTGCACAGATCCAGCTCTGCTGAGCACAGAGCCCTGGCCCTGGGTGCTGAAGGCAGGCAACCAGCAACAACCTGGCTGACCTGCCCCTGCTCATCTGTGAGGGAAGGTTCAATGGGATGCCTGCAAAATCAATGGAGGAAGCTCCTACCCTACAGTTTTGGTTTTGTTCCTGGAATGGTGCTTGTTGTCTTCATTTTGCTGATGCAGCTGTTGGTGAGATTGCACTGATGACCAAATGAAAAAAATCGAGGTTAAAATCACACTCTTTTTGGAAGGAGGTAATTATTAAGTAGAACTACCCTTGAAGTTTGATTTACAGCCCAGCCTTCCAAATGTTCATACAGACTGAGGAGCAGAGACCTGAGCCACAGGATTAGGCAGGCAGCAACCGGGGAACTAGAGACTTCATGGTCTGCTCCTGTCAATTAAGCCAATACCTGATGGAACTGCAACCAGAGTCTTCTCACTGCTTCTTGCAATAGTTATTCTCTCCCTGGCACACTACACTCAGACTGTGGGCCTTTCATGTGATGCAGGATCAGGTTCTTGTACATGCTTCATACTCTTCATCTGAGCTATGTGTACCACTTTGACTCCTTCCCCCCATGGGACAGGATTTTGTTGGCTTGCAGATTGCATTCTCTCTAACAACAGATTTCTTGCATGCAAATCAAGAAGTTGAGAGGAAGATAAGGTGATGAATATGCTAAGCATGGAAAAGCTCTATCATGTTATGGTTATGTTTGCACACATTTAAAACAGAAAACAATCAAATATAAATATCACAGAATCAACCCCAGCAATTCTGCATTGCAACATGGGAACAAAGATACACTTGTAGAATTTAAAGTTCTACTGAAAATAAGTGATTATGGCTTAAAACCTTTATTGAAAACAAATGGTTATGTTCTGTAAATTGTTTACGAGAAGAAAAAGTTCTTTGTTCTATTTCAAGTATTTCCGCCTTGCTGCAGATTCCTTCTTTAGGATGCTGAAGAAGGCATTGTGTTGTTTGGTCAGGTGAGAGGACACAGGAAAGTGGAAATTTTAAAATAAAACTGCAGGAATGGTTAGAAAAATGTTGTTTAGTGATTTGACAAGTCAGTAAACAGCAGCATATTCAAAGTCACAGGGATTTAACCCTTTTGTCTGCACAGGGTTTCCACATTTCTCAGTGCCCAGCTCTGAACAACAAATATGGGAATCTGTCTCCTTCCTTATTCATCACTGTGCCCCTGGATTGCAGTTCAGATGGAATATTCCCCCAGATTTGATGGAACTGGTGGTGGTTTATCTCAGTATGCGCGCCTCTAAAAAATGGATAGCCATAACCGGAAGGTTGATTGCTGCCCTGCCCTCACTCTGTCTGTTTCCTGCTTCACTGAAACATGTGAGCAAGAGGGAGTGGGGCTCATCTGCAAAACAACCTTGGTGTGATGCTCTGAGCATCCCATTTGGGCCACCCTCCTGGGGCAGGCTAAGGGAGAGTCAGGTTTGTAACTGGGGAGAGAGGCAGCAACCTGCTGAGCCCAGGCAGCTCAGTGCACGAATGCAGGCAGCCAGGGACGTGGGCTGAGGAAAGCTGCTGGGCCATGAGGAGTTAGGTTAAGGCTGAGAGCTGTTTCTGTCCATCTTGGAACCTGAACTCTTCCACAGAGCCATTGTGGAAACGATTACTCCTACCTTGCTTACTTGCGGTAGCCATGGATGTCACCGCTTTTTCTCCCACCTTTTCCTTAAAATGCCTTCTTCTCAGCCTTTCAGAATTTCTGAAGGAAAAGAAAAAGAAGGCTGTTAAAATGCAGCTTCCATTTTGATCTTTCTTTGGTATCAGTGGTTCTCTTCTACAACAGCATGTGCCTCACCAGGAAACTTAATTCTTCATTGTCGCATTATTCATATGTGTTTTGTATCTTTTTTTAGAAATATTTTCTCATTCATTAAAGTTAATTCCTGCAATCATTACATCACCAAAATGAAATTAAATAAAATGAAACCTACAAAATGTAGCAGTCTGGCCCTCTCTTCCTGTGGTCTCTCAAAGAGAGGTATGCAAAACAGAGATTATTGCTTTCTCTTTTCTGTTTAATATTTTCCTCAACAAATGTCTAATCATTTATTTCCATGAAGCTGATGCTCTTCTTGCATTTGGTAACCAATTCAATTGGGTTTTTTTTCCTAGCACATCAAAACTGATAGCAAAACTTGACTTCTGCAGAAGCTGTTTTCTCAATAGGAACTTAAAGGATTTTGGCCACCCTGTGTTGAAAGCGAGCCTGCAGATATTTGTGTGTGTGTGTTTGTGACAGCATGTACATTGTACACACATATATCTGTTTGTGTGTGTGTGTGTACAAACATATCTGTGAAAATGCGTAATTTCTTGGCTCTCATCCTAACCTTTGTGCAACTGGGTGCTTGGATCTGGATATTCAGCGTGCTTAGCAGCACTTTTTAATGAAGAGGTGTTTTCTCCCTCGGAGCTGTCATTCTCTGCCACATCACAGACTCTTTCAGACAGAAAAATAATTGGCCACTTTCTCCGGAATCGGGGAGCCCCAGGGACCGGCAGAGTGCTCAGCGAACCGGGACAGTGGCTCACAGTGGTGCCCACTGGTGTCCCCCAGCGAGTGCTGGTGCTGCTCCCCACGCGGGTCCTGCCCTCGGGGGCACCACCCACCCTACAGCTCCTCAGTGAGGTCTCCTCGATGGTGAAATGTGACAGGCAAGACCCAAACCTCAGGAGGAGAAAGGTGAAACAAAATGGACTATTACTTCCAGAGCTGTTCTGCTACCAGATAGAAACGCGGGCTTCCTTTGCTCAGGTATTTCTGGTTTGTTTGTTTTGTTTGTTTTCTGAAACCTGTGTAATGGCTGCCTGGTGGGATGGTTTTCCATGTTTGCAGCAGGATTTTTTACTATTTTTTTCAAATGTGGATTTTTAAACAGCATTTATTCTACTCAGGTACTTCCAATATCCACCTTTCATCAAATAGTCCGCAGAGCTGTTAGCATTCAGAGACAGGCAATGCACTAAAAATCCATCCTTTAGAACCTCCCACCTACTACACCCCATGTAGAGAAGTGATGAAATAAATGGCGAAGGCTGCATACTGAGAGCACTTGCCTGGCAGGAGCACGCCAGTATCCCAGTGCAGCCAGTGGCTCAAATGCAAACACAACACAGCTTAACCCGCTCGGCAAAGTTCCTCTGGGTCCGGCTCTGCCACTTCCTAATCGCTGCTCACTGTCCTGACCGCTCCTGTTACCACAGCACAGACCCTGTGGTGTCCCACTCTTTTTTCCAAGGGTGGGCGACTGGAGGAGGAGAGGCCCGTGCCCTGCTCAGCTGGTGGCCGCCAACTGCCCCGCGGGTAAAAAGCTCCTGCTCCCGTAGCTTCCTGGGCCGAAGGAAAAGCGTGTCCTTAGCTTTGCTGTGATCCCTCACGGGCCGACTGCTTATCTCTGACTCACTCTCACGTGTCATTTAGGAGAAGAGGCTGGGAAGAGATCCGGAGGAGCAGCAGAGGCAGGCATTCCTCTCAGGAACCAAGGACATCCGTCCTGCAGGCAGCAGGAACACAGCCTTAGGAAGACATCTGCAGGATGGAAGGATACGGCCCCTGTTTTCTATCATCGTCCCGAAGCTCTGTATTTTACCTGCCCTGTTGTTCCCCAGCTGTCAAACCCTACGCCTTAGGCTATATATAGGAGAAACTGGAAGGTGGGATTTTAGCCCGAGTAGAGCTGAATAACGTGTAAAATAGGCAGAAATGTTGCCATGATAACATTATGTTTACTAAGGCCTCACCACCATGTAGACATCAGGGTCTGACTGCTCAGAACAAGTTCCTTGCTACTTTCTGATGGGTCCTTAAGAGCACTGTATTTTGATTTAAATCCTTTTCCTATTTGTTACATCATTTTCTGCCCTTCAAGCCATAGCCTTGAGCAACAGGAGAACCAGTAACTGCCTGAGAATGGCGGAAAAAGGAAAAATAGTAAAAATAAAACAAACCCCAGAAAAACAGAAAACAAAAAAGCAATATGAAAAGAATATTTGTGATATGGTTTAACGGTCTTCTGTGACGTTGCTCATTCGTCTGTACTCATCTATAAAATTCAAATTCTTCTAGCTAAAATTTTCCTTCACTAATGTGTTAGGAATCCACACAGTCATCAGTGATAGAAAACACAGTGCTTATACTTCACGCTGAACTTATTTGGAGAAAAGTGGTGCAAGGATTATTCACATTGTCCTTGTGTCACCGAAAAGCAAATTGTGGTGGTTCCTTTGCAAGGGGTGTGGGGTGTTTTGGGTGGGCTCGGGGATGAAGATGTAGGTCACATCTTTTTTGTGTCTTCATAATGGAAGATAATTCCTTCTGCTGTGTATATTCTAAACCTCAGCTGCTAAACAAACAAAACCGAGGAGCGCAATTCTGCAGGACTGGTACCAATGACGGGAACCTTCCTGCCCGGAGTGAGGAGATATCCCACCGGGGTGTCCACAGCCGTTTCCTTCTTTGCTAACGTTTTTTTCTGATGACAGTTGTTTTGATGGCTTTTTTTTTTTTTTTTTTTTTTTTNTTTTTTTTTTTTTTCCCCCCCCGGGCCATTTAAAGAGAGCGGGGGGGCCAACGCCGCCCCCCGCCCGGCGACCCCCCGGGCTCCGCGCTCCCGCGGGCGCAGGCTCCGCAGGTGTGGACACCTTTGAAACTGCCGCTCCCGCCAACGGGATTCCCAGCTGAAATTCACGTGGCAAAGAAAGTGCCCATTTGCTTCAATTATTTTCTAACGACTCCGCTCGCTTGTGCCTTTGGTCTTGCCGGTACCCAGATGGGTAATTTTGGAGCTATTTGCGTGCATGCCCTTGTTTTGAAGGCGTTGAGGTCTGTGAGCGCAGGTACTTACAAACGCTTAGTGGGAATTAACAACTGAAAGGGGAGTCCTAAACACTCCGACCCGGGATCACTGCGGCACCCGGATTTCAAAGCGCCCGGCGTTAATCCGGCCGGATCGCCCGCCGGATCTCGCGCTAAGCGATGGGGATGGGGATGAAGATGGGGACGCCATGTCCGCCTGCCCGCCGGGGCTCACTCGCGGGGCCGCAGCGGGTTCTGCCGGGATTCCCCGCGGCAGCTGCGGGGGCCGAGGTGTGCCCGGTCGTTCCGCAGATCGGAAGATTTGGCAGCGATGTTTCGAAACTGGTTAAAAGAGCGAGGACAGAGGCGGAGGCCAGCATGTCCCCTCGTCCCCCTCCACCACCACCCACCCCCCAGGCTGAAACCGCCTGCGGGGCAGCGTGTGAGGAGCTGGCCTTGGGCAGAGCTCCCGGCCGGGATCGCTCCCCGCCACCCACGGCCCGCCCCGTCCCGGCGGCTGCTGCCGGTCCTCGCAACGGGGAGCGCTCGGGGACAGCGGTGCGGGGCTGGAGCTGCCCCGCAGGACCCCCGCCCGCTTGCGGGGGCACCTTCGGGGTACGGTCCCCCGGCGGTCCCTCCTCCGCTGGGCTCCCCTCCCGCCCCGGTTACCCCGAGAAAAGGTGCGGACCGGCTGGAAGGGAAGATGCTGGCTCCATCCCGCCCCCGGTAGCAGTGGGATGCTGATGGGAACCGTGGAGGGCAGCTAGCAAGCCCGAGCCCTCCCTGGGAGGCGAACCCTACAGCGATCTTCTCACCTTCCCAGAGAGTACATATGTCGTCCCCGTTCTGCTTTCTGCTTATTTTTATAGCGGACTCGCCCGTCACGGCAGTTATTTAATATGTGGTTCCCTGCTAGGCCTTGCTATTTGATTGCTGTCACAAATAATACCAGGTGAAATTCCTCATTGTTTCTGCAATTACACTGTAGCCCATTGCTATTCGCTTTTTCAGCCCCTAGAGCTAATTGTTTTCCCACTGTACGCCTCATACCAAATGCACAGAAAGCAAACAAAACCCCAAACCTTCCAAAACTCATATTTCTCAGCTATTATGTTATCAGCAGGAAATATTTCATAGCTCTGACATCATAAGCCCTGAGCAGCATGAAGTTTATCAGGGCCTTCACATGATGAAATTGTACTTTTTAAAGCGAGAAAATAAAAAAGCAGAACATCTTTCTACTGGATTTGAGCTGCTAATTTTAATTACTGTGATTGCTGAATCCATGCTTTTTTAATAGTCATTTCTCATACAAAGCAGGAGAAGCAAGCCAAAACTAGTTCTTTAAAACTGTCTGTAACAGATCTGTAAATACAAATAGGATCAAACTGCCCAGATCTGTGGCTGTCACACCCATGACATGGATCTTGTTATGTTCTCACGTCTCTATTGTGTGACTGTCAGGATGGTTATGGGCACAAATCTATATGTGATTAGGCAATGTTGCCTTAAAACCAGGGAAAAGGTGCTAGGTATCCCTCACTAAATTTATTGAAGGGTGAAAAAGCAAGCATTTATGAAGAGCTGTTTGGAGATCCCTATGCATAAATAATCATAGAATCGTTTAGGTTGGAAAAGACCTCTAAAATAACGTAGTCCAGCTGCCAACCCAGCACTGCTGAGTCCATCACTAAACTGTGTTCCCAAGTGTCACATCTATAAGTTGTTTAAGACCCTTTAGGGGTGGTGACTCAACCACTTCCCTAGGCAGCCTGTTCCAATGCTTGACAACCCTTCCAGAGAAGAAATTATTCCTAACATCCAAACAAAACCTCCTCTGGCACAACTTGAGACCATTTCCTCTCATCCTATTGCTTGTTACCTGAAAGAAGAACCTGACCCCCACCTTGATAAATCTCCTTTCAGGCAGTTGTAGAGAGCAGGATGGTCGCCTCTGAGCCTCCTTTTCTCCAGGTTAACAACCCAAGCTACCTCATCTGCTCTGCATAAATTTTGCTTCAGACCCTTCACCAGCTTTGTTGCCCTTCTCTAGACTGGCTCCAGCACCTCACTTTTTTGCAGTGAGGGGCCCAAAACTGAACTCAGGATTTGAGGTGTGGCCTCACCAGTGCTGAGCACAGGGGAACAATCACTGCCCTGGCCCTGCTGACCACACTACTGCTGATACAGGCCAGAATGCCATTGGCCACCTGGGCACATGCTGGCTCATGTCCAGCCTGCTGCTGACCAGCACCTCCAGGTCCTTTTCTACTGGGCTGCTTTCCTTCTCTCCAGCTGCTGTTCCCAAAGCCTGCAGTGTTCAGTGGGGTTTTCATGACCCAGCTACAGGACCTGACACTTCACCTTGTTGAACTGCAGTTTGCCTTGGACCACTGATCCAGCCTGTCCAGATCTCTCTACAGAGCCTTTCTGCCCTCCAGCAGATCAACACTCCTGCCCAGCTTGGTGTCATCCATGAACTGGCTGAGTGTGCACTCAATTCCGTCATCCAGATCATCAATAAAGGTATTAAACAGCAGTGGCCCTAACACTGATCCCTGGGGAACACCACTTGTGACCAGCTGCCAACTGGATGTAACTCAGACCACCACCACTCTCTGGGCCTGGCCATCCAGATGTTTTTTTCACCCAGCAGAGTGTGTACCTGCCCAAGCCATGAGCCATATTAAAAATATTAAACGCTGGTCATGGCTATGGTTGTGTTTGTCATCCTAATTTCAGTCTCTTTCTTTCACTAAGTTTCTACAATTCCGTTTGGAGCAAGGAAAGTCATCTGGAAGCTAATGACAATTTAGTACTTTTCCCATCTCCCTTACTATAGATTTCCCAAATATTTGTTAAAGCAACAAAGGTATTCACCTTATAAAGACTTACACCTTCTTGAACACACTTTCTTTTTCCTTCTTTAGCCAATAGGGTACCATAGGCCCTATGACAGAAAGTTGGTGTGTGGTCTTACCTAGCAAAATTAGCCATTGCAAAAAATTCACTTCAAGCATTGAATATGTTTACCCTTGTCTGTCCACATTTTACCAATTAGGATCAGACTTTGAATATTTTTTACTAACCATTGCATTTCCATTTAATTTAAAATTACAGCTAAAGATTTTTAGGTGCTATTTTTTTGAAGGCGGAGAAAGGAAGTGACCAATGAAGTTGCTTTGAATACCACTTTCTTTTCAAATCCTGAGTTGTTTCTTCCAGGTCCTGTTTCATTGACTTCTGTTTGTCCTTTCTGTTTTGTATACCTGGGGTGGAAAGGGCTATTCTGTGGAAAGGGCTATTCTTTACTCTCTGATTTTTATAAATTAGCCCTGCCTTTATTATGGGATTTATGTCCACATATGGCCATTTTTAAAAAATATGTATGTCTGTATGCTGCCTTTTTAAAGAAAGTGGCATCTAAATTGAATCATTACCAAAGGGTAAAATTGCTGTTAATGTGACACCTTTCCTGGTCAACATTAAAGATAATAGTTCTTTGGCTTTGTAGGACTATTGATTGCCACTATTTAAAGTCCATATATATATATGTTTCAACAAGAGTTGACTCTACTTTTTAACCCTTTCGGGTTCAAGTTTTCTCAGCCTCAGAGTAGATTTTAAGCTACACTTGTTTCTTCAGGACTGTGCATGTCTGCACACTGAAAATCCCACTTGGCATAAATAAAATGGATTGATGGTTTTTGCAGCTATAGCAGGACTTGTTTTCATCAGAAAATAAAGAGCATTTTCAGTTAATTCAGTCTCCTAACATTTCCATGAAAGAGATGGACATTGACTGCATGTGACAGAAGAAAGTCCCTGGGCACTGAAAGGGTGTAGCTGGCTTCCTCATAAAAACAGCCCCTGAAGTTCAGCGACAAGCTGAAATGCCAAGCCTTGCACAGCCATAGTAATACCTCCTTGTTTTTTTTTTTTTCTGAGTGCTGTAAGGACTCAGTGGCTGTGAAAAGAAAGGTATCGAGAATTTTAAAAGGAAGCACTAATATTTGACTGGCCACATCTGAAAAATCCCAGCTTTAGTGATTTTAAAAATGCCATTGAAACACGGTGAAAGAGTGGAAGTGAAAAGTGTTTTCCTTCATTTGCCCAGTGTGATACTCTGTGTGTAAGTTGTAGGGGAGGGAAAAAAAAGCCAACAGAATGAATTACTTGAAAAATAGAAAGAAAATCTGCAAAATCTCTGCACAAGTTGGACATAAAGGTGAAAGTATTAAAGCCGTTTGGGAACCAGATGCTAGCAAATTGAAGAGGATATCCAGAAACTTACAGATAGTTTTAAACCAAAATCAAACAAAGAAAAAACTACCTCACTTAAACTACACAGATGTAGCGTTCAGAAAATATCTGTGAATCCTGCCATGGTGGCAGCAGAACTTCAGGCAAAGGAATACAGCAGTGGAATAATGTGACAGGTCATTCCAATAACCAACATTTTTTAAGTGTCCATATAGATCCATTGGAGTGTGTGTGTGTATCCAGATCCATATTTATAAGGATAAAGGTCATATATGGCTATAAATGGTGATATGTGGATTTCCATATGTGCACACACACAAATGTAAGTTATAACAGCCTGATAGCTCCCATTGTTCCCAGTTTCTCCTCTTAGGCCCTCCAGAGCAGGGTGCTTCAGTTGTACAGTTTCTGTCACAAGAGTCCGAGCAATTTGGTATAGCAGAGGCTGTTTTCCAATACTCTGACAAAAAAGGAAAGGTCTCAATCCCAGCCCAAAAGCAAAGTACTAAATATTTCATTTCAGTGTGCCACTGCTGTAACTTGGGCTGCAGAAAAAAAGCTCTTCTGGAACAGCTTTTTTAGAGCCAGATTAGAGCCAGAGATGCTCCTTATTTGAATAAACTCCATGAATATTTCTGAATAAAGCCCAACGAAACAAGATAATCTGTAACCCTTCAAAGACCTACGTCTTCTTTCAAAAACTTTTTTTTTGGGGGGGGGGGGTTGTTGGGGTTTTTTTTGTGTGTGTGTGTGTGGTTTAGAGGTTATTTTGGTAGATTTCCAAACCTAACATCCTCCTTTCTGCTTCACGAGACTGTGGTGTTTCTGCAGTGTTATCTTTAAGATAACATCTAAGAGCTGCGGGACCCATTCAGAAGTCTCCAGTCCCACAGGACTGAAACATCCCGCAAGTTCTTGCGGCTGTTTCTTGCGGTGTTCCTGGGCAGAGCCCGTCGGGCTCCGGGGCAGGGAGTAAGGACGGAGACGGCTTTTAGGGGGCCGGGGCGGGGGGCATTCGCCCGGTTGCCCCTTTGATTCCCAGGGACGGTAGATTGGCAGGAGCGACAAATACTGGGTGCCAAGGATTTGGTAAAGTGACTGGGGTAACTTTAATTTGGAGGGTAAATTTAATCTGGAGGGGGTGAATTACAGTTCTTCCCTCAGCGTACAGGGTGAATGAAGAAGCCCCCGCGTTACCGGGGTTCCCTCCCGCTGCGCCGCTGAAGGTCTCCGGGCAGTTTGGTTCGACGGGACTCCCGGGGCGGCAACCCCGACCCCGGCCTCCCCCACCACGGCCGCCAGAGCCCCGGCTCGGCGGGAGCTGCGGAATACGAGGCAGGGTCGGAAGCCAGGCTGCTGTTCTCCCGAGGTGAACTGAAAATAACGCCAAGTCTGAGAAGGATTCACCAATCCTTCGTTCGTTAGGGAGATCTTCACCCCGGGCGTATTTCGAACCAAAACGGAAGGGTCTCCTTTTCCCGGGACAGCCACAGGTTCTATGCCCGCCTCTCGGGTGCAATCCGCAAGAAACCTAAGCAACATCGAAAGCTTTACTACCTTGCCCAGATGAACGCGAGATCACCTGAATTTTGGGGGGAAAAACCCGCAACAGCCTTGAACTATGCGGCACCCGAAGGAATGTTTGAAATAATCTGACCCTTTCAGTCTGTAAGACCGTAAAATTAACTCCCTTAAGACCTACATAGTGGCTTTATAAAATCTCCTTCCGTCCCTGCCCTAGCCGGCGAGAGGCAGAGCCCGAGGGAGCGGGCTGCCGGAGCTCCGAGAGGAGCCGCACCGGGCTCACCGGCCGCGGCCTCGGCAGCGCCCGGCCGGACGCTCCTCGGCTTGTTTTGCTTTCAAAGCAGAGCAGCTCGGCCGAGCTCTGCTCCACTCCCCATCCCGCGGCTCCAGCGCCTGGTCCGCTTCGTGCCGGAGCGTCGGACTTTTCCGACTCATTTTTGTTGTCTTATTCGGTCGAACGAGATCCACGCAAAAATTGAGGCAAACATTAACCAGGAGAGAAGTGTGGTTAGGACTGGGGCTGGTATTCCATTGCCGGCTGCGAGCAGCCTAGCCCAGGCTCCCACCTGTGTGGCCGCAGCCAGAGGTGGGCACAGCAGGGGCCGCTTCCCCCGTCTTTCGGCTCCCACCGAGGGGGGGGGGCGTTGAGTCCTGCCCGTCCCCGGCGATCACCACCGGGAGTGCCCCGCCGCCCGCACCTGCCGGCGCCCGGCTTGCGCAGGATGCGCATCCCGGCGGGGCTCCGGTAGCGCCTCGGCCCCGGCTCTCGGCGGCCGCGGTCAGCTCTTCGCTGTTTATCCCAGTTGCCCGATGCGGCGCGGCCCGGCGAGAGCGGGGGGCTAGCGGGCCGAGGCGGCGCGGAGGGCGGCAGAGCTGGGCTGCTCCAGCCCGGCCGGATCCTTCCGTCAGGCAACGAAATCCTGGCCGCTCAGCGGGTCTGGTTCAAAATTCAGCCGTGAGGTGGAGGCAGGTGTTTGCAGCGCTCCCTGCGAGAGGGCCAGTGGCGAGCAGAGGGGCGAGGGGCTGAGGATTTGTAGCTGCAAATCATTCAAGCCAGCTCTGCCCGCTCCACAAAATCACACGGGCATCTACCCCTTCCCAAGCGCTGTTCCCTACCCTTTTGAGGCTAAAGGCTCGGGGATTTGCACTGAGAGAAAGCGCCAAACAGATCTGGCACCCGCCTCAATTAAAAATCTGCCTTCCCTGTGGGAGATGCTGAAGGGGAACGCGGGTTGTGAGAAACCGATTGCCGAGTTCCTGAAAACTGGAATTGCGAACCGAACCCGCCACTTGCCACAGATAAGGCGAAACGTGTTAACCCCATGATAAGGATGTTGCTCAGGGAGCGGAGAGGGAGGAAGGAGGCTGTTGGACGCAGCAGAGACACAAGCCGAATTTTCTGAGCGGCGAGGCGGCCAGCGGGGAGGTTGCGGGAGGCCGGCGTCCCCCGCCCCGTCTCAGCGGCCCGGTTGATCGCCGCCCTCCCTACCTGATGGGTGCCGGCTTTCCCACCCAAACCTTTCCATTTCGTCCCCATCTCTCGTTCAGCGCCGCGGATTCTTCCTTACGCGCCCGAGCGGTAGGACGGTGCCACCTCAGCAAAAGGTCGCGGGTTTTTTTTTGTTTTTTTTTTTTGAAGAGGGGGAGCCGGGCCCTCCACCGCAGCCACCGAGGGGTGATGCGAAGCTCCCCTCAGTCCGAGCGACGTGGGGGGACGGAGCGGGCCAGAGCCCCTCGGGTAGCCGGCTGCGGGAAGGGGGGCCATGGAAGGGGACGGGGCGCACACCAAAGTCACAGGTGACTTGTTCCAATTAGTAGCTGTCTAATTTAATTAGTGTCACGTGGCCCAGCCAATGGGCCGGCGGGGGTGGAGGGCGACGACAAGGCAGCCCGGCGCAAGCCCCTCCCCGGCAGCCCGAGGAGCCCGGTATAAATCGCCTCGGCGGAGCCCGCTGAAGCGTAGGTCTGCGCGGCCACAGGTCGGGGTTGACACAGGATTGAGTGGGAGCTCGAACGCACCGCCCATCGAGGATGCAGCTGGGTGAGCCGCTGCTGACGGCGGCGGGGGCACTGCCGGGCGCCCCCTTCTACCCGCTGGAGGGCGGCGGGCGCGCCGGAGCCGCCGGAGCGGGAGCCGGGACAGGTTGGTTTGGCGGCTCCCGCGGGCCGCCCGGTTCGGGATCGCCACCTCGCCTCGACCTGGACAAGATGCCCAAGAAGTTTGGGGCGGCCCCCGCCATCCTGGGCGAGGCGGAGGCCGTCGAGCCGCCCTTCGCCGCCCCCAAGCCGGACGGTCGCAAGGCCACCCCCTGCGGGGACGAGGAGCTGCCCCCGGCCGCCGCCGCCCGCTACTCCATGGACAGCCTGAGCCCCGAGCGCTACTACCTGCAGTCCCCCGGGCCGCCCGCGGCCGACCTGGGGGGGCCCTGCGCCCTGTTCCCGTACCCGCCGGCGGCGCAGCACGGCGCCGTCTACCAGCCGCCCGGCGGGCCGCGTTACCCCTACGGCTCCGTGCTGTCCCCGGGCGGCTTCGCGGGCGCCGTGTGCCCGCCCGGCGGCCGGACGCAGTTCGGAGGCGGCGGTGGGTACCAGTACGGGCAGGCGACGGGCGGCGGACCTCTCTACGGCCCTTACCCGCCGGCGTCGGGCTCCTGCGGCGGGCTCGGGGCGCTGGGGGTGCCAGCTGCCGGCCCGGGCATGCGAGCGCAGGTCTTCCTCTGCAACCGGCCCCTCTGGCTTAAGTTCCACCGGCATCAGACGGAGATGATCATCACCAAGCAGGGCCGGTAAGTGGGCGCAGGGGATGGTGGAAACGGAGGGAAGTGGTGTGGTGGTCGGGAATGGGGCGGGGGAGGTGGCACCCCCGGGCACGCTGCGCGTCGGGCGGCGCTTGCCCGCTCCCCCGGGTAGGAGGTGCATGCTCTGTCCGTCGGTGGTGCCCCGGGACGTTTTCCCCGAGAAATTACTCCCCGGTTTCCCCACACTCGGCGGCCCGGAGATAAGGCGGGGGTCGGCTAGGGCTCGCCGCTTGCTTCCTTAGTCTCTTTGGTGCCGGGACGGACGAGGCACTCCACGGCCGCCTACAGCATCCGCCGGAGCCCGCGCCCCCTCCCCCGGCCCGCCTCAGCATGCCTTGTGGTTTTCCTCCTTTCCCCAGGAGAATGTTTCCCTTCCTGAGCTTCAACATCACCGGCCTCAACCCCACGGCCCACTACAATGTCTTCGTGGAGGTGGTGTTGGCGGACCCCAACCACTGGCGTTTCCAGGGGGGCAAGTGGGTGACCTGCGGCAAAGCCGACAACAACATGCAAGGTGGGTGCAGGTTCCGGGGTTCTCCTCGCCCCCTTTCCCCGCGGGTCGGTTTCTCGGAAAGGGTTCCCGGCTTGCCTCCCCCTCCCTTCAGGGTCTTCCCCACACCTGGCGTCCTGCTGAGGGACGAGCTACGCTTTTCAGACTGTCTTGCGGCTCTTTTTGCGCCGCGAAGCGTGTTCGGTGTGCGGGGGCTGTGTGGGAGGGTGGCCATCGGGGAGCCCAGGGGCTGCGCGGGCGGCGGAACAAAGCCCCGCGCCCGGGCCGCGTTTCACTGCCTTGTCTTCCCCAGGCAACAAGGTCTACGTTCACCCTGAGTCGCCAAACACCGGGGCTCACTGGATGAGGCAGGAGATTTCTTTCGGGAAGCTGAAGCTAACGAACAATAAAGGTGCTAACAACAACAACGCACAGGTGAGGAGGAGCTCTTGGTGGCTCAGCGGGGGAGCCCTGGGGTTTTGGGGCTTTTACAGTATTTAATCGAGCAGCTAGATCACCGTGCTTGTGACTCGTTCACTTCTTGAACTGGGTCATAGAGCTTGTTTTTTTTGTTTCGCCGTATGAATAGCTGAAAATGTTGGAATACGATGTGCGAATTACTTTTGTTTTGGCTACTATATTGATCCCCTGGAGTTGCTCAAAACGTGGGAGGGTAGCTGATAGCTCTTAGTAAAGCAGGGCCGCAAGCTGTGACTCAGCTCCTGATAACAGTTGAAACGGCTCCATTTCTAAACCAGGAGATTACAATTTACAGGGAAGAAATGTCATGCTGTAAAATAGGTCTCTTAATGTTAGATGCATTTTGTCTAAAGATGTTGTCTCTTTCATGGTTTCTTTTAGATGATCGTACTTCAGTCCCTACACAAGTACCAGCCCCGACTTCACATTGTGGAAGTGACCGAAGATGGTGTTGAAGATCTGAATGATTCATCAAAGACTCAAACATTTATTTTTCCTGAAACGCAGTTCATAGCAGTTACAGCATATCAAAACACTGATGTAAGTATGGATGCATAAAATTGCAATTAAGAACAAAATTGACTTGTGGGTTTACCATCTCATGTTAATATATTCTGCTTTCACTTTTAGATTACACAGCTCAAAATTGACCATAATCCTTTTGCAAAAGGCTTCAGAGACAACTATGACTCGTAAGTATACTTAAATTTTCTTTTGCAGATGTATCAGTCTAGGAGGCATGATTCTGGCCTGAAATGTCTGTGGAAGGGTTTTTCTTTAAACATTAATTCAGTTATTCAGCACCAGTACTTCTTCTACTGGCGATTTTGCTTATGTTAAAATGTCTGAATAGTGTATTGTCTAGATGACCTGTCTTTTTGCTGCCTTCTGTATTTTGGTAGGAAACTTGTGTTGGCAGAACCTAGCTGGCCTGCAGATTTTACTGGCAGCAGTATATTGAGTGTCTCCACAGAACAGGCAGCTGATTTAAATTGTCAGCAGAAGACTTGCCTAATACTCATTTTCTACCTTCACTTGTGCTATGGCTTGTAGCACTAGTAAAAAATTTACAGTGTAAATGAGATTAAAACAAATAACCATCCAATTAAATGTAGTTATGATTCTAATTAAGAAACATTTAGAAATTATTCTAGTTTATTCATGTTTGTGTTTTTTTGTGTTGTGTTACTGTCATAGTGGAATGGTAAAGAAAAACACTCAGTATTCCTCTTTTATGTTGTAGCATGTACACAGCTTCCGAAAATGACAGATTAACTCCATCTCCCACGGATTCTCCTAGATCCCACCAGATCGTCCCTGGTGCCCGATACAGTGTGCAGCCATTCTTCCAGGAACAGTTTGTCAACAACCTGCCCCCAGCCAGGTTTTACAACGGTGAGAGGACTGTCCCTCAGACAAATGGCCTGCTGTCCCCGCAGCAGAACGAGGAGGTGGCCAGCTCTCCTCAGCGGTGGTTTGTGACGCCCGTGCAGCAGCCCAGTGCCAACAAACTGGACATGAACTCCTACGAGACGGAGTATTCTCACAGCACCTTGCTCCCTTACGGCATCAAATCCCTCCCGCTCCAGACATCCCATGCTCTGGGATACTACCCCGACCCGACGTTCCCATCCATGGCAGGATGGGGGAGCAGGGGCTCTTACCAGCGAAAAATGACCACAGGACTAACATGGCCCTCAAGAACGAGTCCTCCGGGATTCACTGAAGACCAGCTTTCCAAGGACAAGGTCAAAGAAGAAATTGGCTCGTCTTGGGTAGAGACTCCACCCTCTATAAAGTCTCTAGATTCAAATGATTCTGGGGTCTACACAGGTGCTTGTAAGAGAAGACGGCTTTCCCCTAGCACTTCCAGCAATGAAAATTCCCCGACAATGAAATGTGAGGACATTAATGCTGAGGACTACAGCAAAGACACTTCAAAAGGCATGGGCTACTATGCGTTCTATGCTAGTTCTTAAAGCATCTTTTTTATTCCAATTGGCTGGTTTTTGTTGTTTCTTGGGTTTTTTTTTTCAGGGTGGCCTTGGGTTTTTTTTGCATTACAATTGCCAAAAAGACTCTTGCCTTCCACCTTGAGTTGTTGTGTGCAATTCTAAAGAAGGTACCAAAGCTTTTTGACTGTTGCAGGTAACAAAGTAGGGAAAGAGCAAACCATGGGAGAATACTTCCCCTTTTTTAGAAGGAACCATATGCAGAAGCTGTAAGGAGTACCCTAGTGTCTAGATATGTGGCATGTTTATTTGAGACACTAAAGTATACAGTTTGGGTTGGCTCAGAGGCCTGATCAAAACTATGCACTCCTGAGCAAGGAAAGAGGGGTTGGGGTCCCAAATTTAATTTCCTTCCCTGCTTGATAAAAGGGAACTGGGTTGCAGGGAACTGCACAAATGCTATGTTCTGCTTTAGACTGAGCTGGTTTTTTCAATCCATCCACAACACAGTTGGCTGAGTTGGATATTGCTCGGCTACAGTTGTTTGTTTTTGGTTTTTTTTGGCAGAAAATGCCAAAATAAGGCCTGCTTGCCAGGCAGGATTTTGACTTGAAGGTCTTGTTGTCAACAGGATTACAATGACAAATCTGACTTTTCTTAGCTTAGAACTTGCATTAAAAAACCCTGCCTCCATCCCAAAAGCCTAACCTTTATTGAGGCGGCCAAAAACAAAGTGTACAGTTGGTGTTTTGTCTAGGTACACTGTAGAATATTGTGGAATAATGTATAAATAGTTGACCTATAGCTGTTCAGTTGGAAGGACATCCGGTGGTGTTTTGAAGTTCAAAAGGCATTTTTTGATTAATCAAACTTAGCATATGACACATTGCAAAAGGAGATTTCTATTTATGTGTATGTCAAGTGACTTTTTCAACTGCCCTGTATGAAACTGGAAGTGATGTAACTTTACCCATTCTTGCCTATACTTTCAGCCATTTTAAACTGCCCCACAGCAACTGGCCCACAAACTTTTTCCCCTCCCAATAAACTTGTTTCTGTTTTGTTTTTTCTATGTACATAGTAATAATTTTTAATAAATGTGGTGGTGCCAGGCATAAGACGATATGGCTCTGCCTCATCTTTGCCTCTGCTGGGTGTCCCAAAAGAGGAGGAGGGAGCACGATCCTAGGGGATTGGTCTTTATCTAAGACCAATCTAACCATCCTTTGCAGTGCTGGCACTTTATCTGTTGTACTCGCTGTGTGTGGGTTTTTTCCTTTAATTTTCTTTTAAAGTCTCTTTGCTCTTGCTTGGCATTTTCCTGTACATCTTCTGCAGAAGCTGGGAACGCCCGGCTCGCTCCAAAATACGACGGTCTGCTGTCCCCTGCCAGGCCCCCATCCCTCGCCTGTGCGACAGGCGAGGTGTGAGCTCGGCCCGGGCAGGAATTGTGAACCCAGCCCGCCTCTGCGGCACTCCCGGGGTTGCCTCTGCCCTCCGCCCCCTTCTCACCCCCTCCGCTTCCCGGAACAAGGGAAGAAATTCCCCTGCCCGCTTATCTGAGGGGGAAAGCTTCTGGCAGAGCGATTGAATCCCAGCTCCCGCGGCAGCGGGACCTTTCCTGAGGATATGCAGGCAGTAATGGGATTAAGCTGTTAACGATTCCCGGCTGCAAACAAAATAAACGCAGGGCTCAGGCCGGGGCTGTCCCCGGTGGAGGTAACGCTATCGGGGGGTACCGGCAGGGGCTCCCCCTCCTCCGGAGAGGGACGCGGCGGGTGTCCGAGGAGATTTCGATCAGCGCTGCGACGCTCCGGCTCTGCGCGGTGGCAAGCTGCCCTGTCAGCTCTTCTCTGCCCAAGGACCCCATCTGGAACAGGATGGGGACTTGAGGCAATTTCTAAGAGACTAAAGACCGAGGGTTTTTTGGTTTGTTTTGGTGGGTTTTTTTTTTGTTTTTTTTTTTTTTTTTTTCCCAGTGGGGCCACAGTCCCGGGAAGGGCTGTCCCTCGTCCCCGGCCGGGGGGTGCGGCGGCATGCCGGCCGTCCCCACCCGCCCTGAAAGCACCGATTACACAGCACGATTCCGCCGCGCAGTGTTATTAAAAGCTGTATATTTTTGCACCGCACGGTGAAAAAAATAACTTAATACTTGTGAAAAGTCCTCACACTGTTTAATAGAAACGTAAGTGCCTGGCTGGCCCCAATTAACACCTTGTGATTATAATGCATTCCTAAAATGGGGTGTCAGACGCCAAATTGTGAATAAAGGTACCTAATTAATCTTCATAGGATGACACTGATAAACAACGCCAGGTTTAAATAAAGATCAAGGAACTGAATGCTTTTTATTTGTTTACATTAACAAAAGATAAAGTTAACTACCCTTGCACTTTGCTTCGTAATGTGATTTACTGCCACAAACAAGGGGCTGCGGGGGCAGAGCTCCGCCTGGCCTCGCCGGGCTTTTCCTCGCGGCTTTGGAGGGAGGGGGACACCCTAAGGGTGAGAGCCCCTTCCTCCGCACCTCCCACGCCCCCGGGGTGAGCCGGGCGTGTGCCGGGAAATGCGGCACCACCTCGGCCTGGCAGCGAGCGCCGGGAGGGAACGGCCCCGTCCCCGCCACTTCCGACGCTCTCGCATGAAAACTGCGTGCGAGTTTGAAACGTGAGCTGCACGGGCACGGCGGGTCTAGAGCGAAATAAAGAAATAAACAATAGTTGTGTACACCACTGCGGTGGTGTGCGGCGGGAGGTGGAGTGCGAGCCCTGCCCGATGGAGAGGGAAAACTTCGTTCTAGGTCAGGGAGAATCCGAACCTTGGCGGCTGCCGGCGGGGTAAAGGCTCTGCCCGACTCGGGGGCTCGGCTCCTTCCACCCGCCGGCCCCGTGAAGCCGGGCTACGCACCCTGGGGCCGCTCCCCGCGAGTTAGCAGATCCTGGGATATTCCCTCCCTTGAACCGAGGGAGCGGTTCGGTGCTCTGGGTGCGTAACCCTGATTTTTAAATAGCATAAGCGCCCGGCGGGGCAATGGAGGCAGCGGAGACGGGTTCGTCCCATGGATTGAGGCCATTCCTCGCCGAAGACTCCGGTTTTCGGTGTTGTTTTCGTTAAAGCAGACCTGGCACATCGAGAATAACCCTCTGGTAATTTTTTTCCAACGAAACTTCATCCCTCGCTGCTCGCCCCAAACCGTATCGCCCTGGCTTCACACCCGGGGGGCAAAACGAAGCGACCCCGAAGCTCTTTCTTCCGACGGCACCGCCCCGACCCTCTCTGGAAAAAGGGCTCCTTCCTCCTCAGGGCGGCCACCTCCGCGCTCCGGGGAGGAAGGAGCAGATATTTTTCGGTATGTTTTCTCTTCGAGCAATGGGATGGGGTTTTACTTTCGGTCTGAATTTCCGCTCCCACCTTCCTCAACGCCGCCTTGTTAACACCTGCTCGCCTGTTCCCAGCTCCTCCTCTCTGAGGGGAGCGCGGCGTTAATGGAGGGGGGCTTTCCCGGGAAAGGTGATTTTTACAGCCCCCGCCCAGGGTCGCGTGTGAGGCGGCGGCCGCCGAAGTGGGAATAGGCCCCCGATGGCTCCTGCGGTACCGTTACGTTTCAGAAATTCCCCTTCCCGACGGGAATGTCGGCCAGCCATGCCGGGGGAGTCGGCTGGGGGGTCTCGGCTCTGGGTCGAAAGTAGAGGCGGGGGGGAATGAGGCGAGGAAGACGGGGCCCGCCGGCACTTTCCTCATGCCCGTCCACCCCGTGAAATTGTGACTTTCATTACATTATTATTATTATTGTTATTATTATTATTATTATTAGTGCCCTACATTGTTTTATACTTTCAAGCCCAATTCCCCAGCCCCCTGAGCTGTGTAGCCCACTCATCCTTTTCTCCAGATCTTCATAGCCGTGATCGTAATGATACGAGTATGGCTAATATAAATATGAATCTAATCCTTATTGGAAGGGTTTTAGTGCTTTCTGGGTATCACAGATATGTAATCCAGGGGAGAATGACATTAGCCTGAAAGTGTGGAGTGCAAAATATGATTTGAATAAAAAGATAGGGTGGTATCTAATATTTCCTTTAGGGAGTACTATACTCTGAGCTGTCACAACCGATTGTGTAAATAGAGGAGACTGAGGGATGTGATCCTAATCATATTGATGAAACATTCATCTGAAAGACCGAGTGCAACCAGAAGGGACTCACTAGGAATACAATTAAATCATAATCTGGGGAGGAGGAATCCTCTGCAGGCTTCCCTCTAACCTGCTGCCCTCTCCCCCATTTTCATTTCAGAATCAGATAAAATGCAGGAGAGGAAGGAGAAATACAGGCGAGATGATGGAATGCTGTGTGGTTTGCCTGCCCTGAAGGACTGCATAAACACAGGGAGTGCTGGGTGGAAAGGGGGTAAATCTGCAGTTCTGATCCTGGTGAGTAAAAATGAAGGCCTAACTTTAGTCACAGGGGAAGCTACCTGCCTGCAGAGGGACCTGATCCCTCACACCTGTGAGTGATGTTAATCAGGTTCACGAAGTCTCTGTTTCTGGAGGGAGAGTGCTTCTCCTTCCCAGGCTTTGACTGTTAGTTCACTTCCAGACTGCAGAGCAAAATTGATTTTTCTGTCTGCTGTGTGCAATTCAGTTTCCATCTGCTGCAGGGAACTGTTTTCTTGCTGGTGTTTATTAGCAAAGGGGTTAATTTCCGACCTGTTTTGACCAGTGCCCCTCAAAAGATGATCTGGGGAGATGGATGGGACAGGGCTTCAGATGATGTGGTTCATGTAACAGCACTAAACCCTGGCTGACTGCTCTTCATCCATCTTGCTTTTGGGAAAGGTATTGAGCACGTGGGTTTTCCTAGCACGTGCCACTTTTTGCCTTACACCACTAAAATGAATTAAAGTAATGAATACCTAAATTCATAAAATGATGGTGTTTGCAGCTTGAAAAGGAGCCTGTATTCTTCATCTTCTCACTGTCAGACTTCTTTGAGTGTCTGAGACCCAAATCTGATTGGGTGTTTTTAGAGTTTTTCCAAAGTCACTTGTCTTTTATCATCAAGCTCAGGCAAAAAGCAAAGTGATTTCTGTTGGGGTCAGTTTAAACAACGAAGGAAGCTTCAATCTGAAGCCATGGCAGAACCCTCTGTGAGTTAGGAAGGATCTGCTACCCAGGATTCTCCAGTTCTGTTATTCAAATGGTTACTGGAAAGTTCCACATATTTCCTTCTTCCTGGAGTGTTCTCCAGAGAAAGAAAGACACCCCCCCCAAAAAAAAACTCCAGTAAAAAGGGACCTGCAATTCCAGGAAGGCTGCTCTGGGAAAAACATCTCCAGGGGAATACACTCAGCNCAGTTCTCTTTCCATGGGGTGTGATGTCTGTAAATGAGGAAAGGATGTGTGGAGTGGGACATCCATTAATAAGTCTGTATTAGGAGCTCCATGTGTGTCCATATTCTCTTCTGCTGAAGTATGTGCTCTGCAGTTTTACTGGTTTATAGAGGAACTCTTGTGGATGAAGTAGGCACTGCTAAATTATGTACCCCATCATAAAGTAGCATCGTTGTAGCAGGTTTGAAAATGAAACTTCAAGTTAAGGTTCCTCTGTACTGTGGTTTTATATGCCAGCACACAGTAGGAGGGCATAGGGCTCTGTTCTGTTACGATCCCTGGATTTTTTGGAGCAGGGTTAGGTTTCTGTGGTGTGGGTAGGGCACTGATCATTAAACTTCATGGAGTAGTTATTATTCATTTATCCACAAAGCAATGTAGTTTTTGTAAATTGTTTGGCATAGTTGCAGACTTCCTTTGAAGAAGAAAACAACCTTTGTTAGCAAACAAAATAGTTTGGTAATATATTAGAGTGTGCTTGTTTTTAGTGATAAGCTCTCAATAACAGAAATTTTATTGCTTTCCTCTCCTCACTTCTCATTCCAGGTAGAAATACTATAAGATGATATTCCTGCCCTGACAAAGGTATGATTTGAGCAAGCAGACCTGTTAAATTGACACTGCAGAGGGCATGTCAATGCAAAGATATCTTTTCAGGGGCTATTCACAATCACATGTAAATTTTATCCTATCTCTTGCTCCAGATAGGACAGACAAAGCTTCACCTGTGTAGTCTGGTGTCCTCTGATACCTTGATTAGCTCATTTTCCATTAACTTTGTGTTGTATATTGCAAGATTATGGTTAACCCAACTCTTCTGCTACTTCTTTCAGTGAAGGCAGGATTCAGCTCTGCTGCCTTTGTCTTTCAGGTCCTTTACAGCATTATTTGAAGGGAACTATCAGGTAAATTTCTTGTTTTGAGAGGAAATATCTTTGATCCAGAAGAAATATTTTGGCAAAATCTGTGACATTTGAGTGGTCTTACTTTTAGGCAGAGGAAAAATTAAGTTTCTAAAGTTTGTGCCAGTAATGATCCTGAATAGCAGATAAATCTGCATTGTACAGCTCTCTTTCAAATATGCAACATATTTCTCTTCTTCATCTGCTTTAATTATATGTGCATAACAAAACTTTAGAAATGTCTGCTGTCAGCATGGGGTAGAGAACAACAGGGGTTTTTTTTAGTCACATCAATTCTCTACTTCAGTTCACTGTGCAGCAGCAGAAATGCTCGTGCTGGCACTGAGCAGAAGGAAGAAATGGAGCAGAATGTGAGAATGAAAAACTTGCATATTCCTGCCAGGGGTGCTGGTGACTGCTTTCAGCAGTTTAAGCAGCAGTATTTGTGATTGTTTTTCTTTTCCCCTTCCATACCACTCCTCACCATTAAATTACAGCACCTGACAGTGAATGTCTGGATGGTGGCATGGCCAGTTTAGGTACTGAACTTCAAAAGCATTTAAGCAGGTTGATATAAACACTCTTGTCTGGAAAATGGTGAGAGGACTTTTGGATAGGGTGTAGATGCCACAGTGGTACAGTCCCAGCATTTAGGTATCTATGGGCATGTGGTGAAATGTAGGTTTAGAGCACCTCGCACACCCCAAAACAGTTGTCCATGGCCATGCACTTGTTCTGCCATTTACTTTGTGGTTCCTTGACTGTGGTTAGGTCTTTCTAGCAATTTTCTTACTCCAGCTATGGGAAGAGAAAGCCATTCCCATAGGTATCAGCAAACATGAGCTCCCTGTTTTTGCTGTACCACAGAAAGCTTAATTGTTGCATAGTATAATGGAATGTGTAATAGCCAGAATGTGGGTCTGCTCCTGAAAACTGTGATTAACATGTGGGTTAAGTTCTTGTTTCTGACATTCCCGCTGACTGAGAAACCTAAGAGGAGGTGCCATCCATTCCCCTGGAAATGGGCTGAAATTTTAGGAGTTTCAGGGCAGTGTCTCCTGGAGCTGCAGGAATGATGCTCAATGCAGGCTGCTTTTCATTTTACATTTGGCTTGGAACAAGGGGTGTGTTTTGTTCTAGTACACTACACAAGATATGAACAAGCAAAAAATAGTGTAGTGTTTCACCACAGAGTTAAAAAAATAGATCCCACAACCATTGATAGGATTGTTCTGAACTCTGGGGCAATGACTGACTTCTGCTAGAATGGATTGTGGGTGTTTTTGGTAAGTGGTTAAGGTGTCTCCCTGTGCTCTGACTTGTATTTAGTCTCTGTAGAGAAGCATGAAGGATACAAAATGAGACACAATGCCATATTAATGTTTTCTCAACCCAGCCTGGGACTGGAGACGGGAAAAAAAAAAAGCCTACTCCAGGACTGGAAATATAAAAAAACCCGAACCCACAGATCCATTTTCTTGTTGGTGGGGTGTTCTCCAAACCAGGAGTTACAGAGAGAGCAGAAGCAGCAGGAAACAGACAAATTGTGTTCCTCCACCCTATTCACATCCATCACGCTTGATCTGCATCGTTCTCCACGCTGATATTTCATATTGTTCTGCTGAGAGGTGCTAATGGCTGCCCATCGCGTTTAAAGATCACTGACATATAGAGTGAAAAACACTCCATAGAAAAGTTTAAAGATTGACCTTAACCACACCTAGAAAAAATCCTGGTGGACAGCAAGTAGATTAACTCTCTTTTGTCTTTCAACGTTCTCTGTCATAACAGCTACAGAGGTTAATAGGCCAAAGCTCTCAACCGCAGCATTAAAACTAAAAGCTCTCTTATGGTATGTCTTTACTGAAGAGGAAGAGTGAATCTGTGGGAGGGGGATTGAGCTCATTGATGGTTCCACTTATTGTGAGAAAGAGATATGAACTAGTAGTCTTTCCTTTTTAGGCTTGGCTTGCAGGTCCATTTTTTTACCTTGCACCAGCTGTGGGGCTCATCCAGTTTCTCTGTGAGTCGGTTTATTTTACAGATTTGGCAGAAAACACGTCCAACAGAAAAGAACAATTGCATTCTGTTGGGTTCTTGGGTTCTCGAGCTGGCTGAGGCCCAACAAGAGCAGAAGCAGTGCAGAGGAGAGGGCAGGATCTGGTTTTGGTGTAGCCTTATGTTGACTTATTTTGTGGTACTGTGAGTTGTGAAATTGCAGCTTTATCATTCAAAAAGACAAAATTCTCTCCTTCAGATTAAACAGTGTTTTCCCAGGCTGTTGGGACAAATGTTTCATGCCTTTCTGTTCCTTTTGAGTGTCCAGAAAGGCCAAAGTCCCTGGGAAAGTCACACACTGTGCCATGGCTGTAGGAAATGTGGGGATCAGATAGGAAGAGATGTCAGGGAGCGCGGTAATGCACCTGTTGCTGGAGTGTATGACTTTTCTTGTGCAGGCTGGTGACCCTGCAATATCACCCAAATTTAACTGCAATTAATGACATGCCTGTTGGGATGGGTTTCCTGGGACTAATTTGTGAACATGGAGATAAACACTGAGTTCACAACTTCTGCATCAGGCTCTGGAAGTGGAAAATGTTTCCTTTGTGAGGAAGCTACAATTGGAGAAAGCTAAAATCCAGTGTATGAGTAGCAGGCTGTGCTAATCTGAAAAACTAGAAGTTCATTATTATGGACTGGCTGATTAAGACGTGGTCCATGTTGTGCTGCATAGGCAATGTCATGTTTGCCGTCATCTCACAGGACACTTGGAAATTCCAGCCAACAACAACTGGGGAGAGAAAGAGGAGAGTGCAGAGTTGTGTGGTGGCCATTGTCCAGACACAGATAGTTTGAGTGGCTCACACAAATCTTTGTCTCATTTCTAAAAGATGATTCATGCATTCAGAAACATGGGGCTGTAATTCTCCAGTCCTAAAAAACCAAAAAGCAGTAAAGATCCTTGGTTCTTGACTTGGTGTTGCAGAACTGTTGATTCAGGAATGGCACACATATGTTGCCCTGATTTTTTAAGATTTTCTAAGCCTTCTGATGTTTGCATTCTTGTAGCAAACTTTCTCACACACTTTCTGTAAACAACTTATTGTTTTGCGTTCTTTTATGGAGGAGGAGAAATTTGATGGACTGTTCTTTTGTCCAGTGTCATTGGAGAGGTGTCCCTTTCACCCTCCAATCCACTGTCACCTTTGGAAATCTATAAATGCTGGAGTCAGAAAATGAACTTGCCTTTTTTCTTCCTTGAGACAACTGCGTGTTCGCATCGTGTTGTTTTGTGTCCTATAGTGACACACGTACTTCATTCTTGTCTTTGAACTCAGGAGTAAGGTGCTCTCTGTTCATCCCTTTGGCCTTCCACCATGCCTGCTTGACTTCCTGCATGCAGGAATGGGCTTCTCATGCTTTGAGGTGGTTGCTCCTGAAGACCAGCCAGCTCTCACAGGCTTTCCTTTCCCTTCCTCAGCAGTCTTCCACAGGATCCTAACCAAGAACAACTCTGAACTAAGCTGAATTCTGCTCTGAAGTGTCAGTTTATAACTGTATTATTTGTCTTTCTCACTTCTCAGAGCTTTAATCACAATCTTACAGCTGCCCTTTACACCCCAATGTAAGAAGTACAGAAGACTCATCAGTCACGTGCACAAAAAAATTACCATCAACACAGACTGGAAATATGGATTGTGCCTTCCCAGATGCTTTACCCTATCTGCAGATATCAGAGATATCAGTTCTCATCCTGAGTACTAGTGTGGACCAGAGCTCTGGAGAGCCAGCTCATGGAGCTTCTTTCAGCTTTCAAACAAAGGCTTCTCCTACTCCCACTCTTGACCAGCAGGTCAGTAGCAGGCCCCTAGTACAAAGTCATCAGTGTTGGACCTCACCTTCTGATCCTCACCCATGTGTGGACTCAATTGTGACTTGTTCAAAGCAAAGCAGTGTGTCTTGCAGCCAGCCCTTTGCATGGACATCCATATTTCTCACATTCACAGCGTGTTTGTTCTCAAGAGCTTGTATTCATCCTTAGCAACAATCCAGCCATGTGAGCTATCCCACTGTGATCCTGTAATCCCTGTGAGGGGGGTAACCAAGGAATCTCCTTTTTACATCTGTTTTCAGAGTTCAGGTACTTTCTTTAGGTTCCTCTGTGATTTTTTTGCCACAGTCCCTGGGGTTTCAGATCCTCAGGGGTGAGTGCTGCTTTTTGGAGCTGCGCTTTTCTCACTCCTTCTGTCTCTCCCTGAGTGCCCACCCCTCTTTCAGCAGTGCCTTGTTCTTGTCTCTCTTCATCAAGTAAATGGGAGTACTAAAAGGATTTTAGTTTCTCACTGCACTGGTTTGGTGGCAGTGTAGGAGCTGGATACTCCAGCAGCTTTTTGCTGCACTGAGCCATGAGGGAAGCTGCCTGAGGTGTCAAGCCTTAGCACTGCATCACCTTGAGTTCCCGTGCTGCGAAGTTTCCTTTCTGGAGGCAGTGGTAGATGGAGTAAGTCCTCACAGGGCCTGGCAGTGGCAGTGGGGTCCTGCATGGATGTTCTCTAGGTTGTGTGCTGGTGTTAGGGTGCTTCTGCTGACTGGTGTGGGGACCCAGTTCCATCTGCTCAGCAGCAGCCCGCACAAGGATGGAGCCTGGATCAGCAGGCTGGAAGTTGATGGGGTGGTTCAGTAGCAGAAAAAGGGAGGCCTGACTCTGGTGGGTGTACAAGGGAAAGAGGGAGCTTGGAGGCCTGGATCAGCATTGAAGGGCGTGCCAGACATGCACTGTTGAGCGCTGGGAGCCAAGGAGGAAGGTACAGAATGAAGATCTGAAGAAGGTCAGTTGCAGAGCCAGGGTGAAGATGTGATAGTGATAACTATCAAACAAAGCCTGCTGGAAGAATGGAGCTGGAGCATATCCAAAAAAGGACAACAAAGCTGCTGAAGGGCCTGGAGCACAAGTGTTATGAGGGGCAGCTGAGGGAGGTGGGAGAAAAAGAGGCTCAGGAAAACCTTATTGTTCTCTACAAGTGCCCGAAAGGAGAGGTGCGAGGTCAGTCTCTTGTCCCACATAATGGGCAATAGGACAAGAGGAAACTGCTTCAAGTTGCACCAGAGGAGGTTTAGATTGGATATGAGGAAAAATGTTATTGCTGATGCTCAGGCATTGGAACAGGCTGCCCAGGGAAAGTGGTGGAATCACTGTCCCTGGAGGTGTTCACCAAATGCTTTGACGTTGCACTTGGGGATATTATTTAGTGGTGGACATGATAGTGGTGCATGGTTAATGGGTTGGACTTCATGATCTTAGAGGCTTTTTCCAGATGCCCTCCAGGATTCTTATTACCTTTCAAGACTTAGCTGAAGAGTTTTCATAAAGAAAAATTATTTCATGGAAACGTAGTGATTTATGTTGTGTGATTCTCTCACCTTTTCAAATCTGATGTTAAGTGCCCTACAACCAGAGTTACCATTTTATGGAATTGTGTCGATAAACACTGTATTTCAGTTTTAAAGGAGAAGTGTTGGTAACTGCTAGGAAGCCATGCTTTTAACCCTCAGTCACAGAATTATCACTGTCACTGGTGTGTTTGATGCAGTATGTATTTTGGATGCTACTATTATTATTAATAAGAAAAACGCACCTTCAGTTTCTGTTTTGCAACTGTGTGGGAAACTCATCGGATGCCGTAAATTATTACAGCCTCATCATCAGTTGTATTATTATACAGTATTAGAAGATTAGTGTCAAGAAAATCTCTTCTTGAACCAATGCTTTAAATTGTTGAAAAGAGTAAAAATTCTAAAGAGAGATGGCAATCTGTCAGGTAAATAAGTGTATTTAGTGTGCTGCCTGTTCTGAAAATCCCATTGAAGTTTCTGTGCTGCAGCAGTTGCTCCAAAGTCCCATGCAATGTAATGAATAAGGCAGGAGTTCTGCTGTCTTTTAAATCAAAGTATTCTGCTACCATGTTGGAACACAATAGCCTTTCTTATGAGACTAGACAGGCTGAATTTCAACAGAAAGTTTTCACTCATAATTTTTTCCAAAAGTTCCTGAAATGCTTCAGATCAAATAATTTTGAATGTTTTGCACCACTATAGATTTTGAGGCAGAGTCTTGCTTTATGGCCTCAGCCTACAACTGTAAAAGTATATTTAGCTAGCTGCCTTCTGTCAGCACTCAGGAGCAAATAGTATCTTGGGTTCGTTGCTGTTTATTAAAAGCAGCATTATATGAGAGCAAAACTTTCACTGAAATAGATCCACAGGAGCTGGCTCATTGGCTCCTGTGTCTGCTTTCCATGTAATATTCTGACTCTTCTGACCACTTCCATTTCAAATGACAAATTCCCTTTTTGTTTCTCGTACAGTCCTGGCAGTCTGTTGCTTTTTTCTGTGGATCACACAAAATCATTGAGCTGCTGAACTCTGGCATTCATGCTTTTCTCAGAGTTGTTTCTGAGTAAGTCAGGTATCTTCCCTGCCCGAGCTCCTGATGAAAAGTTGGGCATAAATCCCTAAGGAAGAGTTTGGGTCTGCAGAGGGTGTAGGCTGCTGGCCATTGAAAAAAGAACTGACTGCAGCAAAAATCAAGAGGTCAGCACTTCCCAGGGAGAGGACCTTGAGCTGTAGCTTTTAAATGCCAAACTGGAGCTTTTTGCTTTTTTCCGCAAAATGAAGTCCAGTTCTGCAGCATGAAGCAGAGTCACATCAGGAAGAAGTGGGAAGGAGTTGCATATGGATTCTTTTTGCTACTGCAGGGTTATAGTCCCTATTACATCCCATTTGTGCATGTCTGCTCTGAAGCTGATTTCCTTTCAGTACTTGAGCTGGACCCATCAGCACACTTCAGACCCATCAGGAGCCGCTGCATCGGTGCGTGGTGTTTCTCACTGCTGAAGATGTTCTAACTTGGTTTAAGTTCTGCTCTGTAATGCATTGTAGCAACCTCCAAATTGTGGAGCTGTTCCTAAATTTTGAAAATTACCATGTCAGTTAAAACAGGACAGCCCTAGGAGGAAGGCCTCCCCGGCATGGAGGAAGGTTCCAGGTGTCAGCCTTGAGGGATATGCCTGACTTCCATAAACATAGTAGTGTCAGCTTCCATGCAGTAATTCATGCAAGGTCTACAGACCTGTTTTCTGGGCTTGCAACTCTCCAGCATTTCTGATTGCAAATGTAACGCTTGTCACAGGAAAGAGGATATGTTTTTATGGTTATGGACCATGTAGCATGCTCCTAAATATGCAAAGGGTGAGTACATACATAACGACCTAGCATGCAGTCTTTCACATGTAGCTTGGAAAAGGCAAAGGAGTGTAGTTAGGAGAAAGATAAAGTAGGATACAGGTAGGAAAACTTTTCCCAGAGAAGTGGGAATGTTTCTGAAATTGTTGGCTGGAATCAGAGACTTTCCTAAGGTAGGGTGCCTTCAGACTAGCTAAGAGAGACAGGGTCACAAAGGCCTAGATAGGGCGGTCTGCACATTGATAAGTAGTGCTTACCAGTCTCACTGAATGCTCTTTATTCGTGCATCACTATTGAAGTTAATATGAGTAGAACATGCTGAATTTGGCCCTAGGTTAGTAACACAAAATTGTAGCTCTTTAAAACGAATGTGAACAGAGGTGGTCCAGTGCTTCATTGGCTCTGGGAGTTGTTGGTTTGAGGGGATTTGGGATTTTTGTTCTGCCAGGTTTTCTTTAGGTGTGGGGGATGGTTGGTGGAAGAACAACATGATTATTTTTCTTACAAATCTAATAAGAGAAGAATTAGGCTAGAAAAGGGATAAAAAAATCTATTCCTTTAGATGTTATGTAAGGTGTTGCCTTATTCCTCTTAGAAATAGAGCTTTCATGTGTTATATTCCATAGTAGGCCCCCCCAAAAGATGCATATCTTTTGCCTGGGGTGAGCAACTCCTGAGATTTCTGAAGTCAGGCTAGTACATTAACACCTTAGATTTAGGTAGCGCACGGCTACAAGCAAATGTCTTTGGATGACAGAAGCAAATCAGACACTGCTTTTGTATGTCACGAGGGATTATTCTGTTTTAGTGCTATGCCCTTTGGCTTTACAAATGCACCTGTAGTGCTCCTGTGGTTAGTGCAAAGGATCTTGGTAGAATTAATTTACTATAGTTGGTTTTGTCTTTGTCTTTGTCAATAGCAAATGTTAGAACTGGCTGCACACAAACAGCTTTTCAAACCTTACATGTATTGTTTGCAGTGGTTCAGAGATAGGGAAATCTTCTGTTCTATAATGCTAGTGCTGAGTGCAGCAAAGCACTTCTCCATTCACAAAAGGTGATCTTTGTGGGAGCAGGAGAAATTTATGGATATGTCTGGGCACAAGAAAGATGGGAAATAAATTCTAGGAAATCTAGGGGTGGATCACCAGGTGTGGGTTTCGGCTGTGCCTTTGCTGGGAATTTTAAAAATTCTCATCTGATTCCATGTCATCTGCTGTGTTATTTTTTTTATTGGAATAAAGGGTTCTGAGAGCTCATGATCTTTATGTGGCACTCATACAGAAGTAACCATTATCTGACATTTTGGGAACAGAGATACTGGTCTGTGAAATACTTTGCCAAATAACGAGCACTTCGAATCCTCTGAAGATAAGGCGGGACATAAATGTTTCTAGTATCAAGAAAGTTTGTACCAATATCCCCTACTTCCCTTTTATTAGATCCAGAGAGGATTTAAACTTAAAAAAAATTTGCAATTGTATTTCAAAGACAGTTTTATGGTTGAATTTTTTGGTTGATTTTTATATGGCATAAAGATGGTATCACATGTCTTGTTATTAGGTGAAGTGTGCTCAGCACTCGCTGTGCTTTTTGTTGTCCAGCTCTGCTTCACAGCAACAGCAGAAGACAAAAGTGTAAAAGCAAAGAAGAAAGAACAGGAAAGAGAGAGGCTATGACTCGTAAGACTTCTAATTATCTTGCTAATAAATTCAGAATTTATTAGATGTTCTGAGACCTGGCAACTTTTAATTGATATCGGCTGCTGAAGTCATAGGTTTTTAGCTGCCTTTTTAATCTGAGTCTGCTAGGATAAGACAGCATAAAGAAGCCTGACCTAAGACAGGCTGGTGAGCTGTGGGATTTTTCAGTAATCTAGGGTTGGAAAAAGTGGGGCGGAGAAATAAAAGGAAATACAAGAAAGGTGTTAAGAGCAGGAAAATACTTGGAAGTTTTGTGCTTTGAATGTTAGTGTTTAGACGAAGATGAAGCGACCTAGGCTGAAGGCCTGGTGTGGTTTGCTGGGTCATCTCTCAGGATCACTGTGGTTGGGGGTTCCTGTGTGCCAGGGTGAGGCACAGGGACATAGAGGTGATGTGGCATTAGGCCAAGAGTCTGCCTTGAGCAGCAAATTGTCCCTGGAGCAGCTAATACAGTGTAAGAGTAAGACACATTACAGGTTGATAGCTCTCCTGAGAGCTTCCAGACACCAGCTTTAAGGATTTCCTGAGCTCTTTCTGGACTATCATGCTTAACACTTCCTTCATGTGGTTTAGTCCTGATTCCCCATAGGAGCCCCTTAAATTCTACAGCCTTTCATTGCAATAATTTCGTTGCAGATTTCCCCACTGGAAATCTCAGCCCATGTTGCTGAGATTTATTCTTTTCAAACCACTTCTGTTAATCATCAGTGCCAAATGAAAAGCACTCTAAAAGCCTAAGTGGGGTTTGCTTATGCTCTTACTCTTTGATTTACCAGAAATGTTCCCTCTTTGATTTTAGATGTTATTTTAATCTAATTTTTCCCATCCTGAACTTTTTTTTTTCTAAATGGCCTACATTTCCACCCAGTGCTTGAGTCAAATCAGAACATAAATACAATTCCATGTGACAGACTCCTCTACAAACATTGGGTACTTTGAGGTGCTGAGATAGGACATAAGTATTTCACCTTTTTGCTATTTGTTATTCATTATTATAAATGTAACTGAATATATTAAGTGGGGATCCTAAAGTTACCTAACTCTGACAGGTATCTTGTATTAGTGGTAGGCTGATATTTTGGGATATGTCATGATTATTAATTATATCTGAATTAGTGGAAACTCTGAACGCTCTAATCCTGAAGACAGAACATTATTTGGAAATATAAACAGGCCTGAGGATTTACAAATGTGCAGACATACTAATAAGTTTTTACTGCCCTTCACCTGAATCTACCATGAGCTCTTTCTAGGTTGTCCTGTGAAATGAATATCTATGTTTGTGTTTGCCAATATAATATAAATATTTACATTATAACAAGCACAGAAGATTGTTTTCTTCAGTAGCATAAACTGGTATTTAAAATTCTTTTAAAATAAGCTTTTGATGTTTTCCCTGACTTCAAATCCCTGGGGAGGGAGGTAAACCATAACTGTAAAATTTTATTCAAACTTGGAACTGGGATAAACTCTGCAGGATATATTTTAGCCCGGTGTGATAAATTCTACCTGTCTGTGCAAGGTCTACCAGTGCTACATAGTGCTGTGGCCGCTGCCAGCCTGGCTGAGAGAAGAGGGGGCTCTTCTCTGGGGGAAGAGAAGTTCAAAGGCGGGTTCTGCTCAGGTGAGAGTTGCTGTGCTGAGGACCCGTGCCCTGATGTGTGTGGCTGCAGTGCCCTCTTGTGCGAGTGAGCGCTGGTGAGCCGCGGCTGATTCCGGAGGTTCCAGAGATTCCACAACACCTGCCTGCCGGAGAAGGAGAGAGACTGAGCACAAAATCCCCTTCTGGCTGAGACCTTTTGCAGCTGTGTTTTGACCAGCAGTTTATTTGGTTATGTGGTACAGTGCTAATATAAGGACGACCCTTGAGCTTTTGCAGTTTAAAATGTGCTTTGTGCTCTGCTAGGATTTTGGCGTCAGCTGGAAAATGAACATTTACTGTTTCTGTTGAGGTGATTCCCACAGGACCTGTTATGGAGAGGGGCTCCCAGATATGCTAGATGCTGTCTCCATGTTCATAGGCTGGGCCTTTGAGGTGCTGTGGAACTTCAACTTTATAGCAAAAAATAAGTGACCAAAACTGGTTTCCTCCTTACTCTGCCTCAAACTTGTCAGCTGCACTTCATCTGCCTCTGAAATTAGGGAGATTGAATTAACGTATTTTGATTGGAAAAGAAAACTTCAAGGGAAGAAAGGGCACAGTGATCAGAACTAAGTGAGCAGGACAGACCCAGGAGGGTTTTGACACATTATCATTTGAAAATGGCAAAGCAAAAATCTGCTGTGACCACAGTATTTCAAGATTACAAGGCAAGAAAAATACCAGCCTACGCAAATAAGTTCAACTCTGACATAGAAAATTTAGGGATGTATCCCACTCACTTGATAAAATGCCTTTTGATCATTCTAAAAATATAGCTACCCTTTTGGAGGGTACATGACAAAACTGTAGGGAGTGTAAGTGACAGCTAAGGAAGGAAATTATCATTGTAGTACCAAGACCTGAACTGTGTAAGCAACAACGGTAGCATAAAAAAATGAAAAATTCAAACCTGGTTCCTCATTAGAGGTCATTGGACTGCACAAATCTAGAAACAAAAAAAGGACTTGGCACAGGTTGAAATGTAAACAGAACTGAGTTGCACAGAACAGAGAAATGGGAAAGAGGGGAAGAATGTCATCCTGACTAGAAAACAGATGCAGAGCGCCAGAGTGTCTGTATGAAAATAACTGAGAGCAGAATTCAGCCACTAAAATTCTGTCAGCCTGTCTTCCAGTCCTACTGGCCTGTCCCATCCTGCTCTCCAGTCTGCCCTCCCTGGGCACTATGATTGCACCTGCAGCTACCACCACCAGGTCTTAAGGTGGGTGATGTGAGATTTGGCAGGAAATGCTACATCTTCTCACTCACTGAAGCACATAAAATTCTTGTAGGTTAGGACTCTGTCACAGAAAGGAAGCGTGTACGCCATAAAACCAGTTAATTCACTGCTTTACTTTCGTTTAATAATGATAGGCTTTGTTTATTACTCAAATGCAAGACATTAACTCAGTTAATAATTATCTTAAATATCACAAAATTACCTTCAACCTGGGATCCTATTAATTAGATGCCAGTGCTGCTCAGCAACATGAAAATGTAAGAATGTATTTGTTATGTTCCATACTTACTGGATTGTATTTTTCCACCTTAAGTACCCTGACTATATAGACACAAGATACTGGCAAAGCTTCTGCCTGCTGAGGGTTGTCCTGAACACCAGACTTATTTATGCAGTGCAAGGGTGTAAGGGGTGACATGAGCTCTGATTCTCCTGGGATACTGCTTAGACCAAAACGCCTTCCTACAGAGTGCATAACCAGGAGATTTAATTCTGCAATACATACATACTTTTTTTGGTTTTTTTTTGTTGTTGTTGTTGTTGTTTTTTTGTTGTTTTTTTGTTGTTTTTTTTGCATGCGAATAAGGTATTTTCATATATTTCCAGCTGCAGTCGTTTCTTCCAAGAATGTGGCTGTAAGCTTACTTATAAGGGTTTTCCAGAAGTTTCAGCATGTCTGAGGCATTTGCCACTTGGCAGGTCAACTTTAATATTGCTGAGAAATGTTCAGATTTCAAATGCAGGATCATCAGTGCCTACATGGACATACGGATTTCTTGTTGAAATCAGGGCACAGTCAAATGCAGCAACCTTTGCCTTTCACAGAAACCAAGTGATCAGCCAGATTGTCCATTTTGTTCTTCAGGATGGATGCTGGCTACAGCTGGAACAGGAAGGAGCACAGCAGAATCCCAGAGCTCCTGTCCTACACAGGAATGAAAAACCACACGGAATCTGCTGTTCCCAGCCAGCCAATGACTCCATACTTTTACTTCTCTGCCAGGGATGCCATGGACTAAGCTGTCTCTCTGAACACTTTGCTGGTCTGTGTGAGCACAGCTCGTGGTCAGCTCTGGAGCAGCCCAGCCCTAGCAGTGGACACCTTTGCCTGGGAAGAAGACTTCTGCCAGGTGATGTTTTTAAAAGCATGGCTGGATGATGGCACAGCAGTAGGTACTGCTCAGGGAGGTGAGCTGTCAGTCCCCAGAAAGTTGCAGAGTCTGAATACAGGCGCGCTGCGGTACTGTGCAAGTGGCTAGAAGTGTGTTTGATCACCTCAAATCCACTGATGTTTCAAGCCCCACCTGCCCCATTGGAGTACCAAGATGGGGGATCACATCTGCAGGAAAGTCGTCTTCAAACATGGATGAACAATTTTGCAGGTCTTGGGACATGAGCCGTGACAGTGACTTTCAAGTAACCCTGTGTTTGTGCAGGAGCACCTGTGCACAGTTATTTACTGGCACGAAGTTCATGAAAAATCTGAGTGGTACTGAGGTTCATCTCTTGGCACAAGTGGTTTTTTTTGAGGTCTGGCCATTAATAGTTTCCTTTTGGCAGTGTGCTCAGGTTGGATAAGCTGCAATACCCAGGGGTAATGAACTGGAGGATTGAAGAGTGAGGCATAAGTTAGCTTTCAGTCAAGAGTGAGTGGCTGCTGGAAGAGATTGGGCTTTTCTTTTGCAATAAGTGAATGGTACCTACAAACCATATATTTACAAACATTCTACTCCTGCAGCTTTGCAGGGAGAGAAGACTGCTCACTCTCATTCGTTTGGCCTGGCTGGTCCTTCATTTGCAAGGAGACTAAGTTTTAACAAGGTTATTCTATTTAAATGAGAAGTGATGTGTTTGTATCAGGCCGAAAGTACTTAAGAGTCTATTTAATATGCATTGATCTTTGAGTGTGGGAATACAGAATGTATGCTGGAGCTGTTGAAGCAGATTTTTGGCGTTTTTTATGGCAAAAAATAATTGGTAATGTACAGGAATGGGACAAGACAGCAATGACAGATGTGATTTTCAGAGTTTGTAGAGAGTGACACTATTAGAAGAACATTTAATATTCCCAGAGGTGAAATGCAGATGTGCCTTTTAGTGGTGAGTTTCATGAGGAAAGGAAGACATACATATTGTTATCATGTCAGTGCTTCCTCTTCACTGTACCAGCATTTGCCTTCCTTCATAGACCTAGATTTGTGCAGAATTAGTAATGTTCTCTTGATATGTGAGGTGTTGTTCTGTAGCATTGAATAAAGTGGATTATTCAGAGTTCGAAAAATCAGTTCATTTTCACTCCAAGAAAGATAACATGTAATGTGAAGAAGTGCTGTTAGTGTACAAAAATGATAAAAAGCGTCCATTTGGAAATACATTGGGATTCTCTTTTGTATTTCCCATTTTCTTGTACTTCCAGCAGAGGGCAGGTTTGTGCCACAAAACCTGTTTGCTCACTTGGGCGAATCCGATGTGCCATTCACCAGCCGCGTCCAATCCTTGTCAGGGGAAAAAAAAATCTTATTCTGTGGTAATTTCCCCTGAATATTATGTCAGTTTTTTCTGTTTGATATGGGTTTTTGGTTTGTTTTGTTGTTTTTTTTTAAGAACAAAATGAAAAAAAACTAGATGGAATTCTACTGGTAACTTTGCTAAAGATCTAGTCTCCAAACACATTCCTCTTGCTTTCTAAAACTGTTGTGAAATTGCCGGTGTTTAATTTCTCTCCATGCAATTGTTTCCTGTTTCTATCACAGTAGGAATATTTAAGATGTTTTCAATATCAGCTTCATGTGAGGAGAACCATGCAATGCACTTACTGTTGCACAGACATGACATGGTGGTGTTCTGTTACAGTTATACAGCATAAAATGCTGTTGTACCAGCAAAACACAAATATAATTAAGACCTGGAGGCTAAAAATTGTAAAAAAAAATTGTATAATCCTGGCATGCAAAACACTGAGAAAAAAAATCAGGTGGTTACATCACAGCAACAAGCCCCAGCAGGGTGAACCACATGCCCATGTTTGTGTAATTCTTCTCAATGCCATTTTGGTTTCAAAGTGACATGTTGTGGCAGTGCCAGAACAGGGTGTTCTGAAACAACGGAGGTGAATGGTTTTCTAATTTGTGTGTCATCCCTAGGAATCTTGTTCTTTCTGCTGCAACTACTTCACCTTGTATTGCTTGTGTGTGAATCAACAGGATAGTTTGAACTCATCAGTGGATGCAGCAGCTTCTGCTTCCTTAGTGTCTCATTGCTGCTTTTTTTGTCTTCCATGTGATTTTGAGCCTTGGATTTTACCTTTTTTTTCCATTGTCACTTTGCATACTGTGTCCCTAAATGACATTTTGATGAAAATACACATATTTTGCAGGCATTTGTACCCATTAGCCAATGTTGCTGTTCACTTTCCTATCTGCTATACAAATTCACATGGAATGCTCTTAAAACTTTTTTTCTTTGTTGCTGTGCTTTTCATCCACTGTCCTAGATTTGTGTTATTTTGGAAAGTATGGACTAGCACAATATGTTGTCATCATAATCTGATGTTTTGACAATCACAGCACAAGCGTAGCCTGCTGCCAACAAGCTGTGCACTGCTGAGTTAGAAGCTTGTTTTGTCAGTGTTATCCAGGATAATGCCTTCTCCTCACCTTCAAGCTGGTTTTGTAGCTTCAAATTGTCTGTTCATTAGAGGGAGGCAGCATTTTCCTCTGTGTTTGGAAATTGGCTCTCACTCCCTCCGATATTAACATTATTATCTGGATGATTCAGTGGTAGCTAAAGAGAGAGTGAACTTCACCAAGTCAGAAAGCACAGCCTTCAGTTAACTGGTGAAATGTTAGTGAGGACTCTTAGCCTCCAGTGTGCCACTGCTGTGGCCAATACTGAACCCAGGTCTCCAGAGGTGGAAAACTGGCCCAAGGGACAGATACCTCCCCTAACTCCCATCACATCCCTAATAGTTACTAGGGCAGAATAATGTTTCATGACCTTTGGGTTCTACCATTACCATAGCATAATCTAGCTGTGCGAGCTTTGCAAAGGTCATTGTAGAAATAAAAATATTGCCTGCTGTGATCCATACCCTCAGACACAAAGGAAAAGAAATATCTTAATAAATGTAGTGATATTTGCACTATAGGGCACAGTGCAAGGGTCACGAACCATTATTCTGCACTAGTAATAATGTCACTATTCTGTTCTTGCCCAGTGGTTACTGTATGACATTTGTGCTTGCAGGGAAATTCCTGTGAATATCAGTAACTTAAAATGCATTGCCTCGAGGGGCTATTGTTCTCCCATCGAAGTCAATGAAGTCAGTTTGCCATTTGCTTACCAGTATCTGGGCACAGGACTGACCCAGCATTCCTCATGATGAAAACTGAAATGGCTTTAAAGTGGGTTTGGCATTATGTTTTCTTTTTTCCTTAAAAAAGTATTTATTCGTTGGACCCCAGATGAAACACATTTCTTAAAATATTGTAACACATAATTTTATCGTATCCATGGGAATTGCCATTACTGTGTCTGTAGAAGACAGATAATATGATTTTTTTTTATTATTTTTAAAAAAGTTCAAGTCCTAGTACTCCTAGGTACTTGTGTGATGATTTATGACCTGGGAGAGAGATGTTACCCAATATTTCTTCACTATATTTGTATGTGATAGGTAAATGACTCTTTTCTCGATTTCTCCAACAAAGAAATATATTAATTCAGACTTTTCTGCATGATATGGCTGGAATGATACAATTGAAATTACAGAATTCTTAATAATATGGCCTGAATTTTGTAGGTGTGGAAGGTGCTGGTTTTGTCCGACTGATTCCTGTTTTTATACTAGTGGAACTGGCAGCCTTGAAGCTGATTTTTTGGGTTTTTTTAAGCTAAAGTGTGTCAGCCTTGGTCCATCCCTACGAGATCATGAATTATGAGTGAGCTCTAAAAGGAAGTGGTGGACAGTTTGTATGCAGCTGTGGCCCATGTTGGCATTGGCCTTTGTCTAGAAACACACCTTAGCAATCAATAAGTTTAATATACCTCTGGTAGTAAGTCTGAGGAGAACTCCACTCCTCATGTGTGAAGAAGCCTATCTGACAGAAAACTCTTTGAGAGCTCAGTCAGTGGCAGGATCATTTAATTAATTGCTTTGGATGACTGGTGCCTGCCTGCAGTCTGGCTCCACCATGGACGAGGTGATAAATGTTTCCTTCCCCAGCCTTAGTATGTGTATCAGAGAAAAACACAACCCCAGTTGTTTTCAAGAGCTTGTGGTGACTAAAATTGTCCCCAGCTGCAAGGGAGGGTTCATGTTTACAATCTGAGGCAACAAGCACCATTGTATCATCCAGGGTGCCATGTCCTGATTGCTTCTCAGACATGCTGCAGCCAGGCTTGTGGCAGAGGAAGGTTTTTGGTGCAGAGCATTGTGAGAGTGGAAGAGGGAGCCTTACAGATCAGGTGCATCCTTACAGTAGGACTTTGTTGAACATGGAAACACAGTAAGTGGGCTCTAGTGGCAGAAGAGCTGTCACCTCTTTGTGATCCACTGAGCTCACCCCAGTTGTCACACCAGCCTGTGGCTCTGCCTTGAACATGAAGTTTAGCCCTGGCTCCAGATGAAGATGAAGTGGGAACCACTCATGTGAGCCATGTCCAGCACACGAGACAGAGAAAAGTCAATCTACAGGGCTGGCATTTGAGGTGTGCTCTACACAGCTGGGCACAGACTGTGTCTGCTTCTCCAAGGCCTTGTCAGTGAACAGCACAGACTGATCCTGCCCTTGTTTTCCTGCTCCTTTTCCAGGCCAGGAGAACAGACAGATTTGCATAGTCTGTAGGCAGCATAGTACAATTTTTCCTGTGGGTGGTAGTGTTTAGAAAATGTCCCGCCTTGCCACTTTCAGATTGCTATCACCCTCCCCTGATGGGATTAGGAGCCTGGCTTCACAGGCATTGCCTGATCCAGCTGGCTTTCACAGGGATGAGGTGGGTAGTGGTGACCAAACAGGATGGGTGATGACTGTGTAGCTGTGCTGGTAAACTTTGCTTGGGGGAGGGGACTGAGGGGAAGTCAAGGGGACAGAGGAAAAAGTTAGAAGTCTCACCCATAGAAGGAGCTCCTTTAACATTTGAAGGAAATTATCAGGGAGCAGGCACCAGTCATGCTTTTCTGACTCATTGTCCTGTTTTCAGACAGCATCCCCCCTCCAGTCTCCTGCCTGTAGCACTGCTGTCCCGATTTATTTCTGTAAAAAGTTGTCACAAGAATTTCCCTCTTCAGAAATATAATTAAAGAATTAATGTTGTAATACATGAAGTTTTGCAATGTGCTGAAATCACTGAGAAAATTAACTTTCCTTTTTAAAAAATAAAAAGCAGCAACACTCATGCAGTCTACAACCTGCATGATTCAAGATGCTCTCATGAGTTCTTCACTTCTTTAAGCAGAATCTGCTCTTTGCTCCCAGATGATCCTAACACAGGATGCCTTCAGAGGGATGTAAAGTACAGTTTGATCTCATAATGAATGGTTGACTGACTTGCTCTTCTCCCTAGCTTTGGAAGGAGGAAGATCTGCAGAAATGTTTTTAATGTCAGTGGCATCCACAAAAACCAGGAAGAGTGGTCTGTGAGGTACAAACCTGTGTGTGTTTTCTTCTAAGTCTGCTTCCCAGTTTTGTTACTAGTGTGTTATTTGAGAGTACCGAGGGACATGCAACTGCCCCTTTCCAAGCCTCTTTTGTACAGTAGAGCCCAGAGGTGAAAGACTGGTGTAACTTTGCAGTATCCTCATGAAAATTGCTGTAAAGACTGATTTTGCCACAGGTACTTTAGAAAGCTTGACTTAGCATGTCTTTAGCATCAGCCACAAACACTTTCACTTCTGGGTCCAGAGTTTCAAGGATCAGCTTGGTCAGCAGTAGAAACTCAGTCATCTCATTTGATACCCTTTAATTAGACATACATGCATATATAAATGCATAGATTATCTAATACATCCTACTGCAAATTTCTCACTGAAATTAATGAGGTTATTCAAAGAGTAAACTATGAATAATGATGAATAATATTAGTAATCAGTGTGACTAATAGTGGTAAGAGGGAGAGTCTTAATGACTTAGACAAGGAGGGTCTGCTGGGAGCCAGCTTAATGATTTGCACAAACAATTCCTTTTCAGAGTGGTGAAGCTTGGAGCTTACTAGGAGCCAATCATTAAACTACAGACCCCATTTTATCACAGGCGTCTTGATTTCTGTCTCTGAGCCTTTCTCGAGGCACAGCTTACATGTGTGGCAGAAAATGAGTCATGCCCAGGCAGTTGGCCTTCTGATCCCTTTTCTGTTTAGTGTAGTCCACGTCTTTGCAGCAACTTTTATGGAGAGATCATGTTTCAAAAAGCCTTTGACAAAGCTCCACACAGGGTCTTATTTTTCATTTAACTGGGGGAGAGAGAGAGCATGAGATGAGGAACTGGTTAAGCAGTAAGAAAAAAGCAGAATGAGATTATATTTTGTTACAGTTAACGGTTCTTGGTCCAGTGCCTGGGAGTCTATCTGAGGTTAAGGCATATTGTAGCATATTAGTGTCTCTGAAGGATCTGCAAGAGTGGAAAAAATGATGCAAAATCAACCAAGAAAAGCAACATTCATGAAAGTTTTTAAAAGAATGAAACATGAGATTGTTTTCTGTGATATTGGGTGCTCGATGGTCAGCTCTGAATAGATGTCAGTGAATATTTGAAGTAATTAAGACAAACTGGTGTGTATATATTACTATAGGGTCATATGCAGTAAAATAAAGTCTGCTCTCATGCTATTCCTCTATGCTGTAATTGCAAGTTTTTGGGGAAAGACATGGTGTAAATTAGTTTGGGATGGGAAATGAGGAAATTAATATTCCTCCTCAAATACGAAGCAATCAGAACTTCTTCAGAATGAATACTGAAAGGGTGAACCTTTTTTATCAGTGTAAAAACTCCACTTCCTTTCTAGTTCTTATTTCCAGTTCTTGCCACTACTTCCCCATCTGTGATGCCTCTGCTTTTCTCATGATATATTTTTCAGTAGTTTCATGCCACAAAAGTCTGTGAAATGTCAACGATTTAAAGAGATCCTTGGTCAGGCTGGATTTGGGAAAATAAGGTCAAGAGGTTTGGAAAAAAGGCAAAGCTGTATGATTCCAGGGTTTGTCCTAATCTATTGTTAAGATGCTGCTATGGCACCTAATTTTAACAAGTTCCATGACTAGAATAATAAGTTAAACCAAATAGATGTGTCAGATAATGAGCATTGAAAACCAGGTCACTTCAGGCTGTTTTAATTGAAAATGTTCTCTTGGGGATTTATGATCCATGTCTGGACCAGAATAATATTTAATGGTTTAATCTATTAGATATTTCCTGTTGGTTGAGGAAAAATGTGAGTCAAGATGTGAAAGGATTAGTTCCAACAGAGTATCTCTTCCAGATACTGTTTCTGTATGATTAAAGCTCGGATCAGAATAGTCTCTGTACTAGGACCACATAGAATCAGCCTTCTCTCAGCAGTAGTTTTGCAATATGATTAAATCACCTAAGGCATATTCAAAATCACCCAATCCATTTTAATTCTTCTTTTATATCGTACCCAACTCCAGGTTTTCTGATGCTGTAGGCTAATGAAAAATACGACTTTTGCTGCGTATCCTGAAGGAGAATATTACTGTAAATGTTCTTGAAAAGCTGTATCATAAGCATCATCTAAGGGATGTAATTTAAAAATAATTCTTGCTTGTAGTCCTCTCATTACAACATTTGCCTTAAGATGATCAGGCCCAATCTGTTTAAATGCAGTTGTCAGCTGCCTGCTTGTCTGATTAGTGCAATATTGCCCCTGTTGCATACTGGAAGGGAAGAGTTTTAAGTTGATGTGGATCCTGGGGTTCAGTTGGCCACCACAGCATGCCTCTTCCATGAATTTGACCAAAGTGACTACTCCTTTTCTGTTTGATGGATTAGATGAATAGCATTTGTCTTTACAGAAGAAGACTCAGCAGGTTGCTTGTTGCATGAGGCAATGAAGGTCAGGCAGAGGGGCATTACAAAATGGTGAATGATTCTGATTGATGGAACTTTTATTCCTAGGCATGCAAGAATGGAAATCTCTTTTATAAGAGCTTACAGAAGGCATGCCAGAATAACAAGAATGTTCTTGTTGATTTATCTGCAGCTGGTATTGGGTCTGCAGTAGTGATTAAGTAAATAACAGCAGTTCTATCAAATGTTTGCAGAAGTGAGCAAAATCAACAGCACATCAAAACTGAATTCAGATCTCTGGGATATAAGCTTTAGAATAGATCACTTTCATGTAGCACAGAGATTCACCATGAACATTCTCTGATCTCACCATTGCTGTGGCGAATGCAGTGTACTTTCAAGAGTGCAGTTTACTTGTGGCAAGTTGCAGTTTGCTGTTTCTTCTAGAATCTTCTCTGAGTTTTAAATCAAAGCCTAAAAGTGAGAAAAGCCTGTGTGTATGGTTATTGTATACCACCTGCTTGTCACTCAGCAGCAAACTAAGTTATCTTTTAAAGAGTGTTTAAGCATTTGAATAAATTACAGGGGGAGTTGTTTGGGTTTTATCTTGTTTTGTTTACATTGTTTTATCTTGATAAACTATTGAAATGGATTCAGAAATCTCCATTGCAAAAGAATAATGAACTTTTATATGTGGTAACTGTTAATTACATCCTTCCCCCTTGCAAAGGAGGTCGTTCTGTGTGGTACAGCATTGTTGATATCTCTTAAGTTAGTTCTTTGTCATATCCTCTAAATAAAGCAGAAGAGAGCAATACTGCAAATGGAAGAAATTCTTGATACCTTTGGAATTACTCATCCACTGTGTTGGAAGCTGTGAAGAAATCTTTCTTATTGTGTATCCTTCTTTGTTTGTTATTTTGAAAGAAAAAAAGCTGCCACCAGCCAGCCAGAATCACCACTTAGGTCTTCAATAAGCAGCTGCTAGGAGTTTGACTTAGAAATGAGAGAGACAAGAAGCAGAAAAAATCCGCTCCAGCTGGGTGGGAAGGAAGGAGAGCTTTTACGAGGTAGAATTTCTGGACTTCCTTCCTTGCAAGTATATTACTAAAAGTTGCCTTTGTTTTTCAGGAGGGAAATGCTGCTAGTGAAGTAAAGGGTGAACCATTGTGTCAAGGTAGCTTGCTAGGGCCTGGACGTGTGTTTCAGATCAGCTCTCATGTTGGTGCTGATTCTTATGCCAGTGAGGTTTTGCTTTTGACTTAATTGTGAACAGACAATGCTCTGTGTCCTTAATGGCTTAGGAAGCTGTATATGGTAGCTAAGACCTTCCATTTGCTCTCCAGGGAATGTGCTCTTCCTACAAGACTGCCCATCTGATCTTAGGTGTTCAGCTTCATTTTTTCTATTTTGTCAATAGAATTAAATAAACATTTTGAAGATTTAGTATTCTGTAGTTCCAGTAGTCCACATGAGCATGGACTAAACCAGCCTAATAACTGGATAAATGCATTTTAAGGAAATGACCATGTTTACTGACAACAGTGTTCTCATCATTCTAGTGCTTGCACAATATTGACTATTGTACAGCTTTCTTGCACTGACTGTCATCACATTCTTCAAACTAGAAAGAATATCAAATCATTGCAAATAGGTTTGAACACTTGGCAGTGAAGAAGCTGGAACATAAAAAATAAGAGAAGATTCTTGAAGTGTTTGTTGACTGCCATTTGTTTGCTGACAATGGACAGATTGGTTCAGGCAAACACATCGTCCAGGATTAAAGCTAGACAAGACCTGGAAACTAACCCATTTTAATTTCAGACTCAAACATGTTTGTTGTTTGTCCATTTTCTTTTTCCTTTTTGTTCTCTTTTTTGCTTGCTGTCCATCTTCTCTGTGTGTTTTCAACAGTTTCTGAGTTCTTGCTTGAGACAGACCAAAAGAATCTGGCATGATCAATTATTTCAAACATGAATTAGTCCCCCAACAACTTAACCGACCTAGCATGGTAATGGGGATGGCTTTGTGTGCTTGAGAGAGAGGTGATGTGAGGGTGGTTACTTAACCCTCACTGCAAATGAGAGAACAGTTTTCAAAATATGCTTAGTAAGCTTAGACTCGTGGATTTCTTGGAAAGAGGGATTGATGGAGGGGAAGGAGTAAGGCTCAGAATTCAGCAATTCAGACATGTTAAGTCTTCGAGAATGGGCTTTAAACGAATTACTTACTAAGTTACTTATTTTGGCCATGGGGATGCCATGTGCACCTCCTGTTTTCAGGCATTTTCCTGTGTTTGTTCTTTTTTCCACCCTCCCCACGTGCCCCTAGAAGTGGTGCTGCTACAGCAGCATGTGGGACGGAATCGTGGGTAGGATCAGAACACCGATTTGTTTGAAGAATAAGCTGGCTGCAGATGGTTTTGGGTAACTTGGGTCAGGCCCTGGTGTGGTTCCCAGTGCAGCCCTGGTGCAGTTGGCCAGCACTGCTAATGGGAGCAGACTGGGGCCACGTGGAAGCAATGCAAACTGCTGCTCCCCAGCTCCTGTGTTCTAGTGCCCCCAAGGCCATGGCTCCAAGCTAGGAGGTTGGAGAGGGGTGTTGCTGGCGGGCTTTGCAGCAGGCTGCCTGTGTGCAGTGTCAGGAGATGGGCTGGGACACCATGGGTGTCCTGTCTCCTCAGCTCTGATTTCACCTCACAGGAGGAGGGAGCTGTGGAAATGCCTCAAACTGCCAGCTGCTCGGCAAGGGCAAAGGTGTTACACGAGAGTTTTCTTTTCTGATGTTCGTACCTTTGGCCTTTTGGAGCAGGAAAGGCAACATTTGCCTTCTGAATTGGTGTGCACTGGGGTAAAAACACATGCAGTGCTGCTGGTAACTGTGCAGCAGATCTCTGCAGCAGAGACAGGCTGTTCTTCAGATGGTTACTGACTTCTTTTTAAGGAAAAATCTTCCTGGACACTGTGACTAGGAGAAATGCAAACAGTCATAACCGGCTTGCCAGAAATACCTGTCTGGGCTCCTCAGAATCCCTCCATCCTTTACATTTTAGTTATGAGTAGAGCTTTAAAGTTCCAGAACACTTTCTTCACTAAGATTAGTTCTATTTTCCATAATTTGCAGAGTTTTTTTTTTCCTCCCGTAACTTACAAGGGAAAACCAATTATTTTTTGTTTTAATTTGGTCTTCCCTTCTTCCTCAACTTTACCTCTTGCATTTCATGAACAGGGACAGTTGAAATAAGGAATTTTAAGAATGTGGATCTATTTTCCATGCATGGACCCTTCTTTGTCATTTTAGGAAACTAAGGAGATTGCCTTCAGTAGCATGGAATGGCATTGATAAATTGTATATGTAAATTAATTGCAAACATATAAATTCACGTCCCATTTTGTGGAGATGTCTAGCTGTCAATCTAGATATGTTATGCATTAAATATGCATGAGTGTTGAACAGCTATTTCCATAGTGGTGAACAGATGACTGAAATTTGACTTTCCAGAGTGAAATATATTTATTTAGTGATCCTTTATCTAATGCTCTTTGCTTACAGCAAAATTGACAAGATATGAAAAAAAATCCCAACCTTCTGAAAATACACCACTTTGACCAATAATATGATGGAAGATCAAATGTTAAGTGATGCCTGAGACACATTCTTTTAGGCACATTAGCTTTTAGGCACCAGTGCTGATCTTCTTGGAGGGAGCATTGTTTTAGAGGACTGGCAGTCAGGTGACAGTCATCTGCTTTCTCCTTTTAGCTTTTGCCTGTGGAAACATGCTATTCAGAATCATTATCTGCATTGCAAATATATTTGTAGTAATTATGCCTCTGCAGGCTAGATGAGCCATTATGTTTTTATTGTGGCATAAAAAATGGTTTTGAAATCTCTGTACCAAAGTAATTAGCAGAAGTGAAGGAGGAGATCACGGGGCTGGAATTTTTTATTTCGCTCAAGTAACATGGATTTGCTATAGCAAGTTGGAGAAGGCTGATGTTTCATTCTGACTTCATCGATACTGTAGGTACAGGAATGGCCACGAATGCTGTGCAACTGACTAATGGATTTACTTCGGTGATTAATGCCTATTATCTACTTTACTTCAGAGTTTGATACTTGCTAAACCGTTTTTAATACCTAGAAATATGCTGAAATCACCTCAATTTCTTGCAAAATTATTTCTTGTGAATAGGGTGCTGTTTAATGCAAGCTAGAACATGCAATTGGTGATGCCATTAGCAACTAGGCCTGCAGAGAAGAAAAAAACAACTTTGAAAGCTATTGTATGTTTAAGACACAGCATGAGTTTGGAGCTAACAGCTCCCAGATGTAGTGATCTTTTTTTCCAACACCTAGCATCCTCTGGACAGACACTGTCTCAAGCAATCTGTACTTCAGTGCAGGCTCGTGGGGCATGCATGGAGGTAAAATGTCACCAAACCCTAGTCAGGTGCATAATTCCTACTAAAGCTAATGGGAATGACATGCCTACAGGTTAGTGTGTGCACATGGCCTGATGCTATCCTGTGATGCTGTTTGTGATGGTGTAGGGGTTTTGCAATGCCAAATACATGTCATGTTAAGTGTTTATATATATCAATGTTAACACGTTTGTCTGTTATCGTGATCCTTTTGAAATGCTGTACTCCTTTCCCTACCTCACCTGCCATGTTTCTCTTCTCAACAACGACTTGTGTTATTTGCACAACCTCTGTTCTCCAAGGACGCCACACTTGTCTTTTTATTCACCCTCTCCTCAACTCCATATGGCAGTGCTTTTATCTTTCTCTAGAGAAGTCCCAGAACAGAGTTGTTGCGTTTTCTGTGAGAGAAAGAGAGTTATATTTGCGTGAGGGATCATTCACCGAGGGATTTGTGGAGCATCAGCATTGTATGTGCTTTGTCACCCTGTGCCAGGGACATTTGCCAACTTCTTTCTCCTCTCAAGGGTCTTGAGATTAATGGTAGAGAGGAAATGGTGGAATCCTATAGGACAGACCCTGCTTTTTGTGGGAGCTGGCTGACCAAAGGTACTATTAATGTGACTGTCTTCCACTCTCAAAGTTAATCGAGATTAATGGTAGAGAGGAAATGGTGGAATCCTATAGGACAGACCCTGCTTTTTGTGGGAGCTGGCTGACCAAAGGTACTATTAATGTGACTGTCTTCCACTCTCAAAGTTAATCGAGATTAATGGTAGAGAGGAAATGGTGGAATCCTATAGGACAGACCCTGCTTTTTGTGGGAGCTGGCTGACCAAAGGTACTATTAATGTGACTGTCTTCCACTCTCAAAGTTAATCTCAAGCACTAGTTCAGATACTTCAAAGTCCTTCAAAATTATACTGTCTATCAGTAACCTCAGAGCCAAGCTCTGCAAACCAGTAAAAGGTGTCTTTGGGAGAAAGGCTGCACTGTTTCCCTGTAATATGTTAGTTGTTGAGGCATAGATTGCCTTTCTCTGTTTCCCTATGGGAATTGATTGCTGAGTTGTGAATTGAATTGAATCAGAGTCCCAGTCTCTGCAAGACTGTCCTTCCCAATTGTTTGCAGCAGGGCAATTTTCATAGAAGTGGGACTTTGCTGCAGGTGTCTTCTGGCTCTTCTTTCAAGGTTTGGCATAGGTGGCTTAAGCAGGTTAATTTATAAGGAAGGTGAGTGTAAGCACTGCTAGGAAGAGCCAAATGTTGTGGGCAGGCTGTCCAGACAGTGCTGTGCAATCCCTTCTTGCCCTTGGGGCTACAGACTTGGATTTCACTCTTTTTCCCATGCCTCTTTAGCTCCAGTAGTTTTCCAATATGTGCTTGATAACCTGGAGAACTACAATGAATGTTTTTCCTCAGAGCAGAGAAAGGCAAAACTGCAGGCTAGGCTGCTCTGGAGATTTATAGGAGTGAAATGGATGATCTGAATGTAATGGCTGCTCCTTGTCAGGGGAAGGAGAAGCCCTTTGTAGGAATGCATATGGCAAAATGCCCTTGATGGCAGGGCATCAGATGTGCACAGAATCAATGGTGTGTGCACTCACATGCTTCACAATTCTCTGTATGAACACAGTGACCTTCAGTCTTGTGGTCTTTGCTAGGAGTCTGAAAGCCAAGTAAAGTTCAAGCAACTTGAGGAATATGTCTCTGCAAATTCTGGCATGCCTTGGCCTTTTTTCTTGTGCCAAGCTGAGCCTCCAATCATCTACATGATGCTCCCAGCACCCTTTTAACCTGTTAACACACCTTGGATATGTGCGTGCACATCCTCACGCTCTAAGGTGAAAGAGTGCCAGAGATGGTGAGCACTTTTAGGGAGGATAAGTAGGTACAAGTTACATGGATCTCCAGGGCTGGTAGGTCTGCAGTTCATGCAGGCAAATCGAGTAATGTGAGAAAGAGGAATACTTTAATACTCTATGAGCAAGCCATGCAGGAAACTTTCCATAGCCTGTGAAACAGAAGGTAAAATCAGGTCGCAAGACTTTGTCTTTAGCAGGTCTCAAAATTTGTAATCAAATAACTTTTCATATAGTTAAGCATGGTATAGCACAGGCAGTATTCCTGAAAGAGGGGAAATGGGGAGAAAAAGCTTGGGATGGCCCACAAAAATCTCAGTTTTTACTCTGATGTTAGCCCATTATTGTCATCAGCAAGTTTTTTATCTCTTGGTGTTTCCCCCCTCCTCCACCCTTGCATGGATTATGTTTAGAATAACCCAAAATACCTCGTGTATTTTTGATCACGGGTCTCTGTCTGATCCATGTGAATGCAATGATAATGTGAAATCTGCTACTGGCTGTTTAAGGTTCTGGAATATGATGTTGGGTATGCGAGAGCTCCACACCTTTAATCATCAGTTGACTGAGGCATTTCCTCATATGATAGAAAAGACATTTATTTCTTTATTTGTCACATTTTCACTGCAGTCCTGGGTCAGACTAAAGCCTAGAATTTCTTGTGCCTCTTTCCACCATCTACCCTCGCCCACAGTTAATGTACTTGCTCTGACTGGTCAGTTGTTCACAACATAGTCAACTTGAGAGTTTGGTTGGCATAGGCATGGTGCTTTTTCTCTTTTTATCTGCATTACTCTACTCACAAAAATACTGCTTCAGGTGCAGTTATACCACCAAACCCCCTGCTCTGGCTCTCATCTTCTGCTCTCCCAGCCGTAGTTGTAGTTGCATGTGTTTGTAGCAGCACAGCAAAGCAGAACATCGTCTGGGTTCGGGTGCGTCTGTGTAGGGAGGGCTGTAGGAACCAGTCTCTCACCCCAGCAGCAGGTGCCCTAAGTTCAGGTCGTGTCACAGCCTGCAGCCTTCCCTAACACCGAGCTCAGGGGAGTGTTGCACTGATCATCGCAGCCTTGTCTTGCACTGTTAGCTCTGTGCCTTAGGTGCAGCTTACTGAATCTGCCCGGGTGTTTGGGATTGGCGGAGTGCTGTCCTTTCATGCGCTCCTGCAGCACTGAAAGCAATGAAGCTCTGTCACAAAAGTCTGTCTGCTGCTCGCTGTGATAATTGCTGCCCCTTGAGCAGCAAAGGAAATGTAGCAGGGCTGGGCACAAATCATTTTTAAAAAGCCCACTTAGAATTGGACAATTTCCTTAGAAAACTCTTATCTTTTGGCTTTAGGAGTTCTATAGAATGGACTATACAATGAAAAGCTTCCTAAAGACTTCCACAAAGGGGGAATTAGCCAAGTGCTATTCATAGAACTCTATGTCTGTGCTGAAAAGGTAGCAAGCGTCCATTCTGCAGGGCGCTCCCCCACAATAGCCAGGAGTTACTAAGCCTTTCAAAGGCAATAATGCTTTCGGGCTTTGTGTGCCTCCAATCCCCACGAACGACCCTATAGTTTACTTGGGTACTTCGTAAAAAATGTTTCAAATAGCCTATTTTCCTGAGCTGCCAGTGTGCTAACAGTTTCCCTGACAACTTGGCTATAGTAATTTCTCCTGCTTTTTTTTTCTACGCCGATTTCCCAAGAACTGGTAATTTCAGTTAATTCCCTCTTGGGAATATGGGAGCGAGATATTATGTTTGTTTTCCTGTGATGAATTCTGCATGAATGCTTTCACCCTGCACGCAGGATGCAGGGAAGGGAAATTTAAAAAAAGCTTATCAAACAAAAGAAGAAGGGAAATAAAAGGAAAAAAATGGTGAATTAAAAAGCCTTTTAAAAGATGGAGAAGAAAGAAAAGAATATAATTCTTCCTTGCTATGAATAACTTACTTTTTCTTTTACTTACCTTATTTACAATTGTGTGAATTATAATAGAAATAGTTTCTGAATTATTTGTTGAACTTAACAGTCTTGTAGCAGGAAAAATATTAGTGTCTGTAGCCTATATATCGAGAATCTATAGTGTAGGCCACATTTTAGAAGGGTCGGTATTAAGTGAATTCTCCATTTTTAATTGAATGGATCATATTTTCAGTTTTTCTGGACTACAGAAGATCTATATGGGCAACTCTGATAACAACTTAAAAAAGAGAAGGTTAACTTTAGAGTGTGTTTATCTCAGCTTAATGCCATTTGGTGTTGTAGTATGTGGGAATTAATTGTACCTTACAAATCCTAGCTGTAGACTACTAGTTGTAGCCCAAAGGCTCTGGTAACTGTTAGTTCTCCAGAGCATGAGGAAGCATGTAATGCACTGCTGGAAACGTGTGTGGGTGCTGTGTGGTGAAATTCTCCTCACAGAGTATCCCTGCCATGCCTTTCCATCTGGAGTGTGTTCATAGGTGAGCCTTTCTTGTTCTCAGAATGTATCAAGATAATTTTTCATCAGTTCTGTCAGCTACTGAGCATTTAAAGACAACACAGAAGATGCTGTTAGTGTGGAGCACAGTAACACTGAGTTATGGCTTCAGAGGTCATCAGAGCGTGAAGAACTGAGGTTTGGTAAAGCATCCACATTTAATGGGCTCTGGTTTTTACTTAAGAGACTTAAGTAAGGAGACTTCACCATTAAGATCACAGTTTTCAAAATGATTTAATAATCAGTATTGCTAAATCAGACATTGTTCAGAGTCCAAGATGAAAGCTTCTGCAAAACAACTGTAGTTGCAAAGTCCCCTTTAATCCTGGATTCCCAGGAAATGCTCTACTGAACTTGCTTGAGTCTGCTTGTCTTCAGAGCATTTCACTGAGGTCTTTGGCATCTCACTAAGGCATTTAGCATCAAGGATTTAGTGTTTCAGCTGAACTGTGCCCCGTGCATCATCACCTGATCCATCACGCAAACCTTGTCTGCTTTAGGGTTACAGAGAGAGGTTAAAAGTGTGTAAAAACTAGAGGATGGGAGGTGACCTGACGTGGGGATTCTCACTGCAGATAAAACCTTTTTGCTTGGAAATTAAAGTATTGCTAGGGTTTTAGCCAGTAGAGGGAGATGTTACACGCGTGTAAATCACACCCTCTGCATCAGGCAGCCGTGCCCCTTAGAGGGGGGCAGCAAGCCCAGCCCAGCACTCATGGATGGAGGGGTCCCTATTGCCTTGCATGATGTGATCAGTTTAATATGTTTTTCAAAGCTGCTTTCTTCTAGGAGAAGCTGGAACCAGAAAATTGAGTAAAAATCAAGTTGTTCTGAGAACACATTGTAAGAAAGCAAGAGTTTATTCATTTATTCAAGCATATAAGTGCTCAGGCAAAATAGGTATTAATGCACACCATTTGCAATGGCACACAGATATTTTCAGGTGCCTGTTACATCACTTTTAAGAGCTGTTCTGATAACACTGTAATTAATACTATGAAGTAATGATGAATAATGGTAGCAGTGAGGTACAGGACCTATATGGAAATGTTATATTAATGCTGTGTAATAACATCAGAGCTAGGTTTGAGGCAGTCTGCTTTCCTGCACAGGTGTACCACCTGTGTACATAGAAAAACAAATGCTTTAGTGTAGTTTATTATGGGGTTTTTTTTGGTTGGTTTTTATTTTTAATTATTGTTATATGTAATGTAATTGTAAGTCATGAAACATGAGAAGAGGAAAGTGAAAGAACAGTGGAAATCACTGCTGACTCAATAAATAGTTCATGTCTTTATAGTGGGATTGATCTGAAGCAAGCTAGAAGGGGAGTTGACATGGATGATGGCTGCTTGCTTCTCAGATGTCTGTGTATATAGAGACACAAAAGTATTTAGCCTAAACTGTTTGTTTAGAAGATGCATCATGACAATTCTGGGGAAATCTTGTTTCACTCCATGTGTTGAGCAGCAGGATTCAAGGTTATAAGGATGAGCTGGATTTTGGAGCTGATACAGTCACAGCCTACACCTCTCTTCTCTATATTAAACAAGATTTCTTAGGAGGTAGGTGGACAGGGTTGCTTCAGAGCATTATCTGTATTAGTTCACTTGTCACCACAAAATTAATTTAACAGTTTGGAAGGCCATCAAACCTCCATGAGAATTGCTGTGTTCACTTAAAACATGACTGATGTAATGGCTGATTAATTAAACTCTCTGTGCTTTGCTTATAGCAAGAATAGATTATTTTTATGCTATCAGACTATGAACCCAAGAATCTTTTGTCTCTTTTACTGATACTCATAGAGTTCCTTTGTGACCATACTTTGAAACCGATAATACTCAGTTTCAAATGTGTGTTTGAGTTTGGTATGCCCTCTAGTTCTGTTCTTGGGCAGCATCTCACAACCATCTTATCCAAAGGAAAAAGAAAATAAAATTGAAAAAGGTCAGATACTGCCTCAGGCTTTACTTTAAAAACACACTCCTGTTGATGTGCCTGAAAAAAGGCTGCACAATATGACCTTGATGTCCTCCACTTTAAATGCCTCTATTGAATATGTGAAGTGATCTTTGTGTATAATTTCTTTTCTTTCTGCCTCTTTTAGAGGCTGTCCTTTTGTTCTTTAGATTACTTTGGATGCTGACTTAGTACTGTAACATTCTCATGGCAGGAAATGTCTGTATATGGGAATCTTGCAGCTAGACTTCAGTAATTCCCACACAGACTGTCAGTCCTATGCAGTGACTATGTATACTCTGTCCTCATGTTGGCAGGAGAATTCAATTGTGTTCCTACAATGGAATAGGATTTAAAGCTTTTAGTTGCTTTTGTTTCTTGTGGAAACGATGGCTTCTGGCCATTGGAATGGAGAGTGACATGGCCTCTTACACAGGACTTTTACCCTTGTTAGGGAACTGATCAGACTTGATTTTAAATAAAAATTTCAACCTGATACAGAAGAGACTTCAGGGACTGAACTTTTTTTCCTCCCTTCACACTCAGCAAATTTTAATGTACACTTAGAGAAGTTAAGGACTTGGTGAACACTGAGTAAAATGTCAGCACAGCCAGACAGCTTTAATTGGTTTCTGACTACCTCCCTGGCAGACAGTGACCAAATATCCATGCAAGCCAACTTCTTGATATCATGATAACACAGTTTCAATAGGGATTATTGCTTCTAGTATTTATGATAAAATTCCAGGCCAATAAGTGGTGAAGGTACTTGGGACAATTGGAGTTTACACCTTTCTAAGAGGATAATAGTCAATAGTGTTGCATATCCCCCAAAGTGGCTGTGAAATATGAGACCCTCTCTGAAATCAGTTCAATACTTTATTTGTGAAAGTCCAACCTTATCCTAATTTCATTATAATTCAAGACCAATCTGCTCTTATCCTTCATATCCTTCATCCAGTGCTTAAATTTTTCAGGCCTTCTTGCTAACTGCTGCCTTTGGCCATATCATCCCTGTGGAGTCAGTGGAAAGACACTTATAACACCAGTGAAACTGGACTAGACCCTTTCCATTTTTCTGACCTAAATATTTTTCCTTATATGCTATGTGTCTGTGAGGAACACTGATGGTTCTCATGCCTAAGTGGCACTTCTGTCTTTTTATCTGATTTCCCTTGGAAAATTATTTTGGAGTTTTAGGTTGTTTATTCAGAAAAGCTGCCTATAATTATCTCATCAGCTACAGATGTAAGCAGTGTTTCAATAGCCTTTTTTCTGCTTTGGTTGTTTTTGATGGCTAGGTGTGTTCATTAGATTCTTGGAACAGTGACAACATCTGTTCTTATGGCCAATGTAAAACTTATGATAGTCTTTAAATAATGTATCTGAAAAAATAACAACTCTGAAATCAGCAGAGCAGAGATTTTCTTGGATTACTGCTTGACTCCTAAGATAACAGCACTCAGTATCTGGAAGGACATAATTGTGCTAAATTGTGAAGTTACCTGATTAAAAACAAACCAAAACAATCTACCCTGTACTTTGAGTACTTTGGACATATTTTCACCTTTGATCTTTCTTTGTTAGGGGTACTGCTTGCACAGATCCAGTTCTAGATAGGTTTGTCATATTGGCCTTAACAATGTCATCTAGATACAGATAAACTGTTCTAAATAGTCTTAAAATATTACAAATGCATTCAGGAGGTAGTTCTCTCTTTCCCAGAATTGTATTGTTTGGAGTCTTGGCAGCTAACAGAGCATGGGTATGAATTAGCTAGAAAATAACCCCAAGATATAGCATATATTAGCAAACAAAACAAGTATCTCAACCTCAATTCTGAAAGTTTCCAAAATGGCTTGATGCAAAATTATCCCATTTCTTGTGGCCATGTGTAAAGCTTATTGCTTGTAGCTGTGGACTGTTTCATTGTCCCTTATTCCAAAATGGTAAAACTGAGGACAAGTGACCTCCCCTCTGCAGGCTATTAGCAGGGCCAAGAGTACAATTTGGGTCTGCTTTTCCTACTCCAATGCTTCCACCCTTTGAAAGACATAGAGATATTATTCATAAAAGTTGATGAATATTTATTTTTTCAGTGTAACTTGGGAAGCTGCATTTGAGTTGATAATAGAAAAACTATTTAGCAACTGGGAGTAATTAAAAAAATTTTTTTTCATAAGTTGCAAGCATTGAGGGCACTAATGGCCTCGCCCAGCTTCCCTAGGGGATTTCCCTCACCCTGTTGATGGCTCAGGCTCCCATTTCAGCCCAGCCCTGCCCCAGTGATGCTGCTGCAGAGTTAGTCTCCAGCTCCCTGCAGCCCCTCACTGCCTGACCATGGGCCTGTACAGTACCTTGAGATGAGTCACAGGAGTTGATCCATTTCCAGATCTGTTTCAGCATGACAGTTCCTCTTCTCCAGCAGTGGCCAGTGTAGGATGCTCTAGGGGAAGTCACAGCATGCTTTTAGTTAGTATGTGTGAGATTCTGGTCCTCAAAGGGGCCTCTTCCTTGTTGCAATGCAATCTCTAAATACCGAGCCTGGGAGCATGTAATTGTTGTAATTAGTGTAATTAATTAACCTTTGAAAAATGTTTGCCATAACTGTTTTATAAATGTGTAGACCCTGGTAGAGTCTTGCCTAACTTGTAGCTTCAGTGACGCTGTCTGACTGTAGAGTTTGGCTGAAATTCTTATATTACATATATGTGTATAACAACTTTCTTATCAGCTCTGAATTTATCATCTTGCTGTTTGCTTCAGCATTTTCTTGGCTCTTATGCAGTGAGGTAACAGAAATGTCTACCTTTTTTTTTTTTTTTTTTTTTTAAATCCGCCAACATTTTACCTACTTATATCACCTTGCCCAATTCACCTTTCTTTAAAATCAACTCTAACAAGGGAGCCAAGATCCTGTCTAACTAAAGTCTGGGAAACAAGGCAGATGTGAAAGCCTAGATCTCGCAAGGCTGGTGCTCAGTACCTCTGTGGCAGTAGAATTACAGTCTGAGGTATCTATACGAAGCCTGGCATTAAGCAGACCATTAAAGGTCTTTAGTCCTTACAGTCAGGCACAATACTTAGTTTTCCTGATCTTGTGCCACAGCTGGAAGCCTGTGGGCCCCATCAGTCTGGATTGCTCTGTCATCTGGAATCTCTTGACACAGAGTGGATGCTTTGCTGCACTTAAAGTAATTGCCAGCTGTTTGTTGATCTGCAATAACTCTGTCATGCATCTGTCCAAATTTCAAAGAAATCATCTTGGCTAAGACAGTGACTAAATAGATCTTAGCTGTCCAGTGCCCAATCCTTGCTTTTTGTAATAAGCATGTAAATACCCTACGGTTGACTTTTCTGGCATTTGTTTTAGTGCATTTAAGAACAATGAGCTTGACTTTTCTCTCCACACTCATTGTGGAGTCATGAATATGCTGTCAAAGGAATGTGAGAGGTGCTAAAATGCCAGTCTACTGAGTGCTAGCAAAGGGAACTCAAGGGGATGGATAAGGACAATTCTTCAGGTAAGAACTGGGTCTAGTACAGTTAAAACTCCTCACTGGTAGTTTCAGGTGTGCTGTTATTACACACAAGAAGTAATAATGCCTTCTGTTGAATTGCTCTGGCTCTCTGTTAATGTATACAAAAGTAAACAGTCACACACTACACCTTTCTATTCTCGCAGCTGGAACTATTCTTCTGATACCTTTGAAGGTCGCTCACTGTTCTGTTCTTTAGATCTTTGTTTCCTTTTTCAGTCCTCTCTGCTTGTTTGCTCCATTAGCTGCACTTTTTTATTTCTGCTTCTTGGGCCACTACTCTAAGAGACCAAGATAAACATTTGAGGGGATTTCTATCTGGGCAAGGCAAAACTTTTGTGGCCAGGAAAAACATTTCAGCTGTATGAAACTATTGTGGCTGAAACCATAGAACTAGCAGGTGACATGGCAGTGAACAAAACATAGATATTCTGCACAAATATTAAATACCAGGAAATGTAAATGACATGTCTTTGTTGCAAGATTAACTCTGATTCTTGCTTATGTGGCAGCTCTGCTCTGCCCTGTGAGCAGAGAGTTCTCAACAGTTCCAGAATTTGGACAGCCTTCAGTGGGCATTCTGGGGTTCCTGTATGTCACCCTGAGCTTTCTTGGCCTTGCAGTCCCTGCTATTTTGTACTTGGTGTCCCATTCAGAGTTAGCTCAGGGGTGTTTCTCACCTGTCAAAACCCTGGAGCTGTATTCCATGACTTCTGTCTGTCCGCTTGCTTAAACAGGCCCATCCGTCTCTTTACTCTGACACATGCCCACCCAGGAGACAGAAGTCCAAACTGCTGAAACACATTCTCTGTTCAAAAGAAGCCTGTTATACAAATGGGCCTGTTGTCATATGACAGTACAATCTTATGAAACAGTGCACTGATAGGATATCATAAGGATGTGTACATGTCTGTCACACAAGGACTTTTTTATAATTTTTTTATTATGAAAGGAGAGTGATCAAATTTAAACACACTTTTTAGTTCAGAATAATCCTGATGAGTGAGTATTTACTGATAACCCCTTCTCAAAAATACATTTTCAGACAACTTTGAAATAAAATACAAACAGTGAGAACTTTCTAATATTTTTATCTGAGTAAAAAAAAAATTAAATTTGAAGGCATCAGGAGTTATTACTAACAAAATCACTGGTGAGTATAATTCACCATGTGTATGCTGACTAACACCTCTGATTTTGTTCAAGTGAAGAAAGCAGAAGGAAATGATAACCAGATAGTCTGACAAGAACCTCTGCACACAGTTTCTGTCTCTCTGGAGGAGGTGCTACTAAGTTTACTGTGCCATTAAAGTTCAGAACAGTTCCCTGTTGTGGCCACAGTTTAGAACAGCAAAGCTGTGTTTCAGCTTGTACAGCTTATTCTAGCTCACCTCAGCAAATCGAGCTCTGGATGCAGCAGTGAACTTCTGCCACTGGCGTCTGAGCAGCATCTGGCTGTGCCAGGAGGGACTCATTGTAACTGCAAGCACAGTGTCTTGGTTCCTCCTCTGCTGCACCACTGCCTTGCAGTCAGTTCTGCATCGGCGCCCTGCGCCTTTCAGAGGAGGAGATGGGGCACTGCTGCCGTCATCAGAGCCCTGCTCTTGTGTCCTGCTGCCTTGCAGAGCAGGGGGGGCAGTGAACATGGATAAAAGCTCTTTGGCTCCTGCTTTGTGCTCTGCTGTGCCTCTGCTTTAGATAGATGAGTTCTGTATGTACCACTTCCTGTTGCACCAGGCAGAAGTGTCAGCCTAAAAGGGGTTGTTGGTATTATTTTCCCATGCTGAAGTCAAAGGTAGTCTGCTGTAAAGCACTTTCCTGGTGGGGCTATTTCAGTTCTAATCCTGCCATAACTACAACACCTTCAGGTTGACCTTACAGGGACTGGTATGCAAACGTGGTTTTTGGAGCAAGCAAACTTGAGAGAGAAAAATGTAAGAAATAACACATTGTGTCCGGAACACTTTCCTGTTCAGATGTTTTCATTAATGAATTAAGCCTTAGGATTTGAAATCCAACCCCAGTTTACAACTTGAATCGGCTCTGATTTCTCAACTAATGTCCCCCACCTCACTCTCACTTCCTTTGAAAACATCAGTTATGGGGTAGGCAGCATATGAGGTATTGAAAAGGAAACCGTCTAGATTTCCAGAATGAAGAGTGTAAGGTATCTAAGTATCCAGCCCGGAGATTCTGGTTGTGTATGATGGATCACTGATGGAAACTCATCCAAAGAATTTGGATAATGTGCTTATAATCACAGAGGATATTTCTAACAGCCAGTGGTAAAGCCCCTGTCTCTTAAGTGTCAATCCTATGCTTTGACTGTGGCATTATCCCTTCTCCATTCCAGTGACTAAATCATAAAAAATCATTACAGAATAGAGAGTACAGGCCTATTTTAAATCCTCCATAGATAATTTATTTTTGTGTTGTGACTTAAGTACCTTTTAGGATCCAGTGAATTGATTTACTTCCTAAAATTAAAAAAAAAAAAACCCACATTTAAAACTATTAAGCAAACAAAAGTCAGATCTAAACGATGACAGAGATTGTAAAGAGGAGATGCATTGCAGTATGGAGGCTGGCCCTTCAAAGTCTGTGGACATGTGTATTCATTTGCCTGGGAGTTTGGAAAATAGCAGTGTGGTGGGGTGAGGGCAGTGTGTAAAAGCCTGTGTGGTTTTATTCTTGGCTTGTGTTTCACTGTGAATGAACATACAGTATGTGATTTGGTTTATCTGAACTGAGTGAAAAGGCCACAGGTGCCAAATTTGAGAGTGCCTTTTATTGCCACCTTAGCTCCAGAAGCACCACGGACACTGTGGAGGTGTTTGGGTGGGTACTGCAATGCCTCTGGTACATGGGAGCTCCACCCCATCTGTTTGCTTGGAAGACTCCACGGTAGGTGTTTACAGAAAGTTCCAGCCTTTCTGGACCAGAGTCTGAGCAGATCTGCTGATCTGAAACCTCCCTGTAGCACAGGAGACATCTGTTTTCTTCCTTTTGTTTTTCTAATGACCCGTGCTAAATCCCAAATCTGTGAGTGTTATGCACAGACTTTACTACTGTAAGTAATTCCATTCAACTCAGTAGGGTTATTCATAGTCAAGCTGAGCATGTGTGTTCAATGTTTGCAAGACCAGACACTGCAGAAGCTGGCTGCTGTGCCATTTAGGGCTGGCAGTTCCAACCCTTAGGCATCCCTTAGGCTTGTATGGAATTATTTCATTTTATATGGACTTCACTTTGTTTTCCATGTCAGCCCTCAGCACTATTAGTACATACCAGAGGCAAATATTTATTCCTTAGATATTGTATGGAAAAAAAAGCAATTAAAATTGCATGCAAATTTAAATTCAGTTCCTGTCCAGTGTGATGTCCTGTGCAAAACATTCAGAATACTTCAATGCTGAAACAATAATCATCATTTTGACAAAGAAGAGGTCTGTCTGGTTTATGTTGGATTTTTTTTTCTTTTCTTTTAACTGATCTGTAACATGTAAACTGCTAGAAACCACAGCAAAGTTTTGGGATGTGCAAATACGGTGAAAAGCAGCTCTGCTCAACAGGAACTTGCAGTCAGGCATCGAGTTGTGACACCCTGAGAGGAGACACAACATTGTCTGGATTTGACCAAAAAGTATTGAATGAAAGCACAAAATGGGTAAGGGGATGCCTTTGGACATGTCAAATTAGGGGATTAAAGCTTGTGTTTTGCATAAGGTTAGATATGAAGGAAAATACAATCATAGAAAACAGGGACAGAGACCCAGTTACTCATTGCTGTGCCAATTGCTTTCAGTTATCATCTTCCAGAGTGCTCACAGCTCCCTCCAGTTTGACATTGTTTGCAGATGTAGTAAGTCTCTACCTGTTTTCAGATCACAGACACATATATTGACAAGCTGAGGCCCTAGAGCAGTGTTCTGCACAACACAGGTTAATATACTTTCCATTTGGACAATTTCTCAACTTTCCATTTGGACAATTTCTCATTGATAACTCATCATTCTGAATATTTTTTCCATATTTTGTACCTGTCTTAAGATGTTGACGTAGCTTGCCTGTGAGACTGTTATGTGATAGAGCATGAAAGCCTTAACAAGGCAACAATCCAACAATGGTTCATATCTCCACTGGATTTTAGGCTTGCTGTTTGCCTTAAAGAAAATTAACTTGGACTGAAGTGATTTGCTACTGACAAATCCCTGCTGATGTGTCCTTATCTATGAGGTGCTTACATAGGAGCTGAATGATTTGTTCTGATGTCTTTCCAAGAACTTAAGTGTTAGGCTAAGTGCTCTGTCATTTCTAGGGTCCTCCTATCTCTCCATTTTTGCAGATAAGCACTGGATTCACTCTTTATCAAAAGCCTCATCCTTCCTCCACAAGTTCTCAACGATAATTGCTAATGGTTCTGAAATAGCTTCAGGCAGTTCCTAAAAATATTTTGGGTCAAACTTCACCAGGCTCAAGTCAAACCCCGAGTCTGTTCTCTTTCCTTCCTTGCTCGTATAATGCCTGCTTTGTTAGTTATATTCTGTCTAATCCCAAATGATTAAAAGTGTCTGCTAAACAGATCAGTGGCCTGTAGTGTCACTGTAAAGGGTTTATGTTGTTGCTGAGTATAGGTAGTAGGTCAACTTAGTGAACTAATAGAGAAGCCAAGAAATTTTTGGAGATCTTAGAAGCCAGAGCAGAGTGCTGGGTAGAAAAGTGACACTGGAAGAATTCAAAGGTTGGGGATGTCATGAAGGAAGGGTTTTGCCAAGGTTATTCTGACAGTGGAACTTATCTACGGCCCCAAAGACCACAGAATGGAAGATTACAGACTCTGTAGTAGTGCATGGTTAAGCATCAATGTCTCTGAATGCAGTGGTGTCTTAGAGAGGTTTTTTTTGGGTTTTCTTGAAAAAACTGAAGACTTCAGTGTAGCTTGGATCCAGCCCTCCATAGAGAAGGCTGGGTCACTTATGCCTGTAGCAGGTGTGAGATGCTGGAGTCTGTTCACAAGCGACAGAGCAGCCACATCTGTGCTTCATATGATGTAAGAGTTAGCTCTGAGCAGGTCAGGTATTTTGAAAGCAGTAAAACTCTGGCTATGCTGAAATTTTAGTATATTTTTGTTGAAATGTACTGACTGTCACTCAGAGTGGAAATAGAAAGAGACAAACATAAAAGGAAATGCTACATGACAGTGTATCAAATTATGTTTGGAACTGTTTCATCCTCTGTCCTCTGCTTTCTGTGGAGAAGAGCATAAAGATCAGTGCTAGAGCTCTTCTTATGAATGTTCTTACCTGAGTGGGAATCATTTAGAGACAGAGTTTTGACTGATCAGGTCTCCAAATTGAGACCACTTGCTCTTGAACCCTTTAGTTAGTTACAGAAACTGCTTAGTTATATGAAGCCTCATTCTTTATTCTTTTCTCTTTGTTAAGATAGTACTTGGGCATGGTGTTTTTCTCTTCCTTTTGCTCTTTGTTTCTAAAGAGTTTTAGTTACAGCATGATTAAAATGTATCTAACTCACTAAAAAGAATATTTCTGTTTTCTGTTCTTGTGAAGAGGGCTTGGAAGGCTAACAGCCTTCCACAAAAACGTACTCAGGCGTCACACCCTGGTTTCAGTTAACTTGGATGAATTACACTACTAGCTTTCTAACAGTTAATTACAGTGCTTGATCTTTTTACCAAGGATGATGAAACTGATTCATCTGCTAAACAAAGAGCTTTGTGGGTTTTTTTTTTCCACTTGCTTTGTTCCTGCATTGCTTTATACTGTCATTGCTTTATACTGTGTAATTTGTTCTGATTTATTTCATTATTAATTGTCCATGCAGGCTACATTGTAGTGGTGTTTTTTAACTATGGACACCTGAAGTATTCCACACTTAACTTTTTACTAAAGGCTACAAAAGTCTCAACATTATGGGGAGTAAGTACTTTGCAAAACAGATACACCTTCATTTTTCCTATTGAAATGCCAGAAATTACTTTCTGGCTTGTGGAGACACAGAGATAATGATTGAAGTAATTTTCTTGTCTGTGCGCACTTCCTGAACAGATGTGGTTTTCCATTTTGACTGTGGTCGTTTATCAGTTGTTGGTATGGAGAAAACATATAGGTAAACTATCTAATAAAAAAACTGATAAGCACCAGGTACTGGAAAAATTGAATAATGTGTTTGTGAAAAGGGAGGGGAAATAATCTTCTTAATTTTGCTACTAGTCAAATTATCTTGACTATGGCTGTTGTCAGCAGGTGAAAGGGTAGCTGAGTAGAGGAGTAGCATATTCTTCTCATGTATTATAGAAAAAATCTTATGGTACCCTGTGGTTTGCTGTAGTCAGATGAGCTGCAGAATTAAATAAAAGTTCTGTGCACTTACAAATCATTTATTTTCATGGCAGAGCAAAATAATACAATTCAGTGGTAAATGAAATTATTGCATTTACCACTGAAGAGACAAGATGTCTATTGGTATATGTCATAATGACTTTTGAAATCCTAGATTTTTAGAAGATAAAGATCTTCAGGCATACAAATAAGTTGTCACTATGGCAATCAATGAAATGCGGTGCTGTCCTCCTGCTGGTATCTCCAGCTAACAGTTAAGATCTACAAGACAGGACAGAAAAAATGTCAGTCCCTAGTCCAGGAAAGAGCAGTCAGAAGAAAGATAAAAAAGACATCAAATATAGACAAGATAACTACAAAATGGAAAGGAACGAATGATGCCCTGTGTTATCTGTGCATGGTACTTGAGTTGCAGCAAGTAATTTAATAGTTGAGGTAGTTATCATTTCTGCAGCCTTTGGGGGGAAAAACTGCACCATCACTGTACTGAGAATCGTAGAGGTGCTCCTGATTCAGTCTCAGGGCTGGGAGAGAGACTTCTGTATGAGGTTTTTTCTGTCCTGTGTTCTGTGATTTCCCTTAAATGGGGCCCAAAGCAGAGCCCCTTCAGGCACTGAAAACAACAGGGGCTTGCTGAAAGGCAGCAGCCTGCTGTGTCTCTGAGCAAAGCTTACATGTCTAGGGAATCTTGTAGTTAGGTGGTTAAGACTTGTGTGGTTGTCTTGAGTCTCAGGAATACACATAATGAGGCTGGATCATGTATTTGTACATGAGGAAATAGACATCTTACAAGAATCTCCTTGAAACCTGGGGGGAGAACCCCCAGACAGCAACAAAGAAACAAACAAAACATCTGAATTGCTATTTGCCAAATCAGTATATTTTTAGGACTCCTGCTGAAATGTGTTGGGGCACTTTGATCCTGCTTCAAGGAAGGAGTAAGAGGATGGGCTGGAGTCAGCTAATCTTATGCATGTGAGTGTTGTGAAAGGTGATGCCCACATTCTTCGTCACTAACTGGTTTGAGTCTTCATCCTCCACTAACAAGTCTCTTTCAGGTAAGAAAATTGCCAGCTGAACTTCATGGTGTCTGAACTTGTTTCCTGAGGCCTGAGCTCACAACTTGAGTGCTTTTGTTTGTGAAATCCGTAAGATGACATCTCTCATCTCCTTTTGTTTGGCTCCAGCAGACAAAGGTGTGGAACCTGAAAACAATCACAGAAAAAGAAACGTACATGCTAGATAATGGACTGATACAAAATATGTAACCTATGTATGATATATTTCTTACCTTCCAAAATTTTAGATCCAAATGTATCAAAGAACATTGACATTTACACCATAAAACCGTTAAAGACATTTTCTGGTGACCAGTGATGTCTGCCTGATTTAGATTATTCTCTGAAATCAGCATTTGTGACTTTGTAGAAAAATATTCTCTGTCTTCTCCCTGTGGTAGATCTTGTATGTTAGACTAATCCATGAAGCTTTCAAATTTATTTTATTTAACCTAGAAGGAATAAAATATTTAAATTCTATTTATAGCAGCTGATCCACAGTGCTCAGTGTGCTAGATGCTGCTTTGATGAGCTGTAGTAAGTCTAATAATTCTTCTCATCTCTCCTACTTTATAAGTTCTTTAGGTGCTGGCATGCATCTAAGACTCAATGTAAGATTCTATCAAACAATCTAAGAATCATTTAGTTTGGAAAAGACCCTTATGATCACCGAGTCCAACCATAAAGCTAACAGCTGAGTCCACTGTATCCTTTAGCACCAAATCTACACAAGTTCTAAGTTCCTGCAGGGATGGTGACTCAACCACCATGCTGGGCAGCCTGTTCCATTGCTTGGTAACACTTGAGAGAGTGAAAGATTGCAATGGGCAAAACATTTCCTCCTCAGAGGAAAGACTTCACACTTGGTGAAGTCACAGACATTTCTTACTAGTTTACCTCCTGTCCAGTAAGGAGCCACTTCAGGTATGAATTATCACGGGCAGTCAGAAGTGCCAGCTTTTTGGAAGTGTAAGCATTTTAGTTATTTGCTGCAGGGAATTGTGGGATGTGGATTGCAGAGAGCAAAGTGAATAATTCAAATGTGGCGTAGGGATTTGGGTAAGGATGGGTTCCCAACAGGGTAGGTTTTTTCAAATACGTGTTTAATGATTCAGGTTGAATTACTTGAAGTTTAGATTTAAATTCTCAAAGATAGACAACTGCCCAAATTCCTCAGATTAGGAATTATGCACCTGAAAATAGAGAGGGGTAAAATCCTACTGACAAGTACTGTTAAGTGATTTTCTGGGCTGCTCTGGTGGCTGATAGGCATGCTGGTGAAAGTTCACTGGGAGGCTGGAATAGGAGTGAATGTGTTTTTTGCATGTATTTGAATGAGCTGTTCTTGGCACAGCTCTAAGCAGAGCGTGTTTGTACCTGCTTTCATTTTAAAGGTGTAACTGGACTCAGCACTTTTTTTTTCTTTTTCTTTAGTTTTACTTTCCAGTGGGATCATAAATACATGACATGGTGAAAGTATGATAAATCTGCCATGTCTGCTGTGAATGCAGCAGTCTGCAGAGAGATACAGCTTAAGTTAAGCCCATCTGAGGTAGTTCTGTTTATGCCAAAAATGACACTCTGTGCTACAATTTTAATATGGAATTGCATCTTTTTTTCCATCTTAAAGAAGACACTTTAAGTGGGATGTAACATTGTGACAAGTACCTGTGCGTGTGTTGTGGGAGAGAACGGTTTTTTTAAGGCTTATCAAATATGTTTAAAAGGAAACATTAAATAATTCTTTCTGCAAGTAGGATTGACTGTGAGAAAACTTTGCTTAGTGTGGTTTCAAGTTCTAATTTTGCTTATTTGTGCTTATTTAAATCTAACATATTTGCACTGAAGTCACTGGAGCTGCATGGAATTAAGTGACTGCAGAATTTACATCAAATGGTCCCCAGAGCTGTTTGTGCTGCCGTAAGCAGTTACCATTCATAACAGTAAATGAGCTAATATGTGTATGGGAGATTCTTTTTGGATAGTGTGAGATACAGATACTGTCAATCCAATTCTCATTAATGGAATTTTCTACAGCAACATTGAAAAGAAATCACATTTCCTCTTAGTGGAACTCAGAAAACTTAGAGATATAGGAAATTCACTTGTATATTAAAAAA
>VYZP01053903.1:0-15201 GCA_013400635.1 Hypocryptadius cinnamomeus
GTCTTAGGAATGGCTGAATCACTCTCAGATGTCATCGCTTTTTGTTTCTTCACTTTGAAGAAAAAGTTGGCATGAAAGACAAGTTTGGATTAGGCATCTAACTTTGAGGACTAAATTAGGTCAATGGCATCTTACCTTTATTCAAGGCATAGCTCTTATTCCAAGGGATACATGCATTAACTTGGTCTCCTAAAAGTGTAGTTTTCAAAGGTCTTTATTCTGCTGCAGATAGGCCTCTAGAGGATTTTAAGACTGTATAAATAACGAACAACCTCAACCTTGCAATTATTTTGGCCCAGAAGCACAAGGACTTTATACTCTTAACTCATGTATATACACTTAGTTCTTCCTAGATTCTACTGAGAATTAAGTTTTTGAATGGGACTTTTTTGTTTTGCTGCTTATTTGGACTACTAAATGGCCTTGAAAAGTTGGCCCTATATGGCTACAGAAAAACTGGATTGCAACATGATGTCAAATTTTTTACAGATAACCTTAATTATTTTAATTCATGTTTTAAAAGATTATTTTGGTGAAATATACACACCTCAGCTAAACTTAGGTTCACTTTTTTCACTATGACAGTGCACCAGAACAGGTTGCCCAGAGAAACTGTGGATGCCTCATCCCTGGAAATGTTCAAGACCAGGTTGGATGGGGCTTTAAGCAATCCAGTATAGTGAAAGCTGTCCCTGCCCATGGCAGAGGAGTTGAAACTAGAGGACCTTCAAGATCCCTTCCAACCCAAACCATTCTATGATCATTCATTTAGAGCTGGAATATGTGTCTGTACATCAAACTGCTGAAAAAAGAACAGAAACACTACAAGTATTCTTAAGCCAAAACAAACTACTTTGAATACTTGCTATTCTTGAATTGCAGTTTCACAGTATTTCATCAAATTATGGTGCATAATATATAGCTGTGTAACTTGAAGCACAATATCCTTTATGTAACATGTTGCCATCTTCAAAAATCACGAGTCTTTGAAACCAAGTCTTAGAAAAAGCAGGCATACAGAGTTGGTAAATATACTGTATTTCTTAGCAAGGAATGTCAAGTTGTTCTCTTATTATCTACACAGAAAACATCAATCCATAAGCAACTGCATTAGAAAAAAAAATATGCATTTGTTTGAATTTATTACAGATGGACAGGTTGCAGTCTAAATTAAAAGTGCATATTGCAAAAAAAGAGAAAGCTGTACATGAAGAAAAAGTGAATTAGTGCATCTCATATGTATATATATTCATATATATATATATGCACAAAAGAAACAATGCAATTCAGTATTCTCATAAAGCAGGTGTGTGGGGAAATAAATAATGAAGATTCCTAATACACTACAGTACCAAAATTGTATTTTTTAGAAGAGTTTAATTTATCATTCAAANNNAAGAGTTTAATTTATCATTCAAACAGACGTTTCTGAGACTCTTTCCAGGAGCTACTCCTCAATTGCTAATGCTTACATGTCACATTCTTTTCTGAAATCTATTAAAAGAAACTACTCACCCTTTCAACTTTGAAGAGTTAGCACATTTGGGGAAAAAATTATTGTTACTTTATTATTTTTGACATTTTTTTCACAGATTGTCCCACAGACACAACATCAAAGAGACTGCGGAAATGTCCTGCTTAAAGGAAAAGTAAAACTCAATAAAATATTTCTTTATTTCAGGAAAACAGTTATTGAGAAAAAAGTGCATCCAATTGTTTTGCAACTGGAGATGATAATGACACAATTGAAAATGAAAAATGGTAAAACCACTAGATGCACAAGTTGAGATCCACTCTGTATTACCTAAACATTTAATTCCTGTCTACTGATTTTCTACATTCTGGGACAGTCAGTGGGTATGTGTGTCTTAGTTTTTACAAATGGAAAATTTTTTACCTAAGATACGGCAATTAAAGCAAGAAGAAAAATCTACTCTTTTGATCTTCAAAGGTACTTTTCTCATTTCTTTAATTACAAAGAAATTCACACACTGTAGGCTTAATTCAGTCACTTTAAGATGGGTTACTGATGGCTTGCTCATGTCTTTTGAGATGGGTGTCAGTAACGAGGGCATATAACCAGTCCTCCAGCTGCTGAGAACAGTGGGTCCCCTAAAAGTCTTTAGTATCTGATAGCCTCATGGCACTGCCTTACATATTGTAATATTGCAAAGAGTTTCAAATGGTGCTTGACCTATATCGTTATTTTTGAGAAAGTGAATCAATATCTTTAGGAATGTTAGGTCGTTAGAATTTAAATATGAGTGTAAATTATGTGCCCTGATTAAGTAAGTCTATTGAAATTGTCCCTCAGTAAGTAACTAATAATTGGAATAAAAGTCCTACTCGAAGTGAGCATTAAATGAAAAAATACAGGTGATAGGTGTATCTTCTAATTTAAATTCGCAATTTGTTGGACCTTAGAGAAACTTATATATAATTTCATTTCATCTGATCTTAAGTCTGTCTGATTTTGTACATCAAAATCGCCAAGGCACACTTTACAATGCAAACATATAGTGCCAATCCACAATTTAACTGGCTTGCTTACATTTTATGGCCAATGAAATACAACATTCACTACCCTCTGTAACAACTTCCAGGACTGAATTATATTTTGGCATACTGAAACTCCCTTTCTTTCTCTTAGATTTTTCTTCTGGAACCTTAATTTGACGATGTTAAACTATAATAAACTTAGCTCTTTAACAGAAAATCCTATACATTATCCTACATACAAAAATGTATTCAACATACCTAAATGTAATTAAGACAGAGGAAAGGCAAGAAAAATCCTCTCAGAGAGATGATAAGTGATGCTACAGACTTTATTCCATATAATATAATAGATATTTCAGCTTTTTTGTCTCAGTAATAACCTCTATAGTAAAGTCAGATCATATGGATATAGTCTAATTAGTCCTCAGTTTTATTTCACAAGTCAAATTTGTTTCAGGTATTCAAAAAATGTGGGCAAAGATGAACTCTCTGGCTGTAAGGAAAGAAAGTAGAAAGGAATATTAAACAAAAGGCTTTGTGGAAAAAACAGTGGGAGCCTGAGAATGTATGAAAGGGTCTCTTGAGTTTCCAGGGGTACTTAGAAACTTTCAAATATTCTGAAAAGCTGAAGGCTTTACTTGTATTGCTCTCTTTTCAGGATTATTTGTTATTCTGTTTTAAGTATATTTTGTGTTATAAGTTTTAGACACTGATTATTATCTCTAGGTTCCCTGGATTTTAAACAAAGTCAATACTTGCCTCAGAAACTTCACAGTGCCTATTGATATTAGACTGACATTTACAGAGATGAGATTGCTAGTTTTCTGTTAAATTAGCTTTATTCCAAGAGCATCATGTTCATGATCTAGCCAGTTGCCAGGTCACTGGTTTCTTCCTCAATGTCCAGGAAACTTGCAAGGGTGTATATATCACCAAAAATTCAATACAAGAATCAAAAAAAGCAGCAGTATAGAATATTTCTTTTGTTTCCTGAAAGGAAAGCAAGAGTAAAAATCCCCCTCTTTTATTTCTCCCCAGTCTGATTTGTATTGAGAGATGTTGAAAGTATGTGAGTACTTAATTTGAGTATTTTGAGTATTCTTTGAGTACTTACTTTTCTGGACATGAATAATAGTGTGCTGAGCTTATATTAAATATTAATTAGTAAATAGATGACAATATTGTCTTCAATCAGTTATTTTTTAAATTGTATTGTTTTATCATGATATTTATCCATGACATATCTACAACATTTAGGAACCAGTATCACATTGAATTTACATACTTCAAGTAGATGTTTTTGTATAGAAAAGTACATACACAGTTAACCTTCTTATGGAAAGAAAATAAGTATGAACATGTCTGTTTGAAAATGTCTAGACTTGATCAAATATTTCTAATAAAATATAAACAGGAAAAAAAAAAGCCCAACCAGAACTAAAAAAAGAATTAATATTGCTTTATGAAATCATTTCATATTTTCAATGGGTAAAGATCACAGATAAGGTTCAGAAATTCAGAGAGGAAATACTTATAGGAAAATCATTGTGTCAGTAGTAAAAGCCTCTGTAGAATGCCTAGTCTGTAGAGACATCTTGAGCCTCTATCCTGTATGAAGGAATTTCTTAACATCACTACATAATGCAATTTTTTGTATTACTGAAGACTGAACTGATCACCTGACTTACAGAGTCTGCATATTTCAAGCTAAAGACTCAAACCAAACTGCCATCCCTTTCTTCAATGTTTCAGCTGTGACTTATTCTGAATATTCAAAATAATCATCAACTGTGTTCTACCAAAGAATAAAAACAAAAAAAAAAAAAAAAAAAAAAAANAAAAAAAAAAAAAAAAAAAAAAAAAAAAAGAAAAAAGAAGAAAAGAAGTAGAAAATATGTTCGTGTGCTCTCAGCAGAGAAAGCTGAGAGTGAAATGCTGTCACTTCCCTGTGGTACCATCCTCTAGCAATCATTTGAATTTGTTTTTCAACTTCTTAGCTGTACTCTCCCTTGCTTTCCTACCCAGAAATTCTTGCCTCTGTCTGTGCCACTGGGCTCTCCTCAGCACACTGCACAACTTGGATGTCATCCAGGGAAGAGCTGCAGAGTTTGCTCATGCCCTACCAGGGGGGAATCAAGATCTGGTGCATATGCAATGTGTCATCCAGTTTTCTCAGAACTTGTAAAAGATCCAGCTGTGCTGTTAATTTGATCAGGCCTCAGGCCTTCCACAGCACATCAGTTTTACTTGATTTATATTCTAGAGCCTACATTAGATTTCTAGGAATCAATGCGAGATAGATTCTTACCGATGTCCTCACACTGAAAGAGAAAAGTAAGGGTCAAGAAAAGGTAATGGATATAATGCATTCTGTAAACATGTTTTCTGCATGTTTGTTTGGGAAAGAATTTTTCTTGCAGAGTATCTCACAACAAGAAGGATCAGAGAAAATAATTTTTCAACATTTATATTTTTAAATGTTTTAAAAAACATAGGAACTGACAAAAATAGGCTATTTGGCTACTTGGAAATTATTTTTTTAATTGTTCTGAATATACAATATCCTTTCTTTTGTCCTGTTGTTTTAAGGTATCATTATTATACTGAAATAATTCAGTTGTTTCCACCTTTTTTTCATATCTTGGCAAGAAACATCTTCTTGAAAACAAAGTAAATTAAAACAAGAAAATCTGAAAGCACAGAGGCAGCAAATTCAGATGGTCACTGCAGAAAATTTTTACTCAAATAGAAAAGTTACTAGGAGTGTTGCAGTAAAGTGAAACGACAAATGATATGCATATACTCAAGAAGGATATTTTCAAAAGTAAGAATCAGGTACAAAAATCCAATCCCTTCAAAGGAAGAAAGGGCATTTTGTAAATGAAGCAAATAAAGGAATGTTTACTTTTCTTTAAAATAGTTTCAGAGGGTCAATTTTTTTCTAGGAAGAATAATTGTACAATTGAGAAATATCTAATTAAGAGATTTCTTATTATGTCTTTTGAACATTTGTTAGGGAAAACCTCCTGTCTGACCATTCAGGAGTCACAGTCCCACCACCTGAGGCTTTAACTCCTGGCACTGAAGTCCTGGATTGCTCCAGTGACCTGAGGAAACCCACCTGAGTGCCTACCCCACCACATTCACACAGTCAGACCAGGTTTTCCTACCAGCTCAACACCAGGCTTCCCATAGCAGAGTCTCAGGCCTTTGGTTCCTTTAAGTAATTTTATCATGGTGCAGCAACAGAATAACATCTCAAGGTGGAGTTTCTGAGGTTGGACCCCTAACAAAGGAAACACTGAGGTTTTATACCCTCTCAGTCTAAGTGCATGAGTCTGTGGCAATTGGCTCCTGTCTCTTGAGTGTCTGGCCACGAGGCTGGTGCCACAAATTCTGATGCTATTTGCAATGCAAAGATTGGTGCCAGTTCACAGCCTCTTGCCTCTGGCTCACACCACCCAGAGCTCAGCCTGCAATGGGCACTGTAGCATCACACTGAACTACCTGCACTAAATGTATTCTTTGGAATATTTGGTATGGTAACGGCATATATGGTGATTGGAATTAATAATCAAATGAAGCAACTGAAAATCCGAGGGTTGGGGTTTATGTTTAGATACACATGGGTTTGGTACCACTCAGTAAGGAATACTGCAGAAAATGGATGTTGAGAGTTTTTATTAAATTATGTAAGTATAGCACCTTGTGGCACAGAATCAAAAAATCACAGAATGGGCCAAGTTGGAAGGAATCACAGTGGGTCATCTGGTCCAACCTCCCTGCTCAGCCAGGGCCATCCTAGAGCACATGACACAGGATTGTGCTCAGATGGTTCTTGAATATCTCTGGTGAGGGAGACTCCAAAACTTTACTGGGCAATCCAAAACTTTACAGTGTGGGGGCACTTTGGCAATAAAGAATTTCTTTCTCATATTCAGGTGAAGCTTCCTGTGCATCAGTTTCCATCCACTGTCTATTGTCCTGTTGCTTGGCTCCACTGAGCAGAGCCTGGTTCCATCCTCCTGCCTCCCTCCCTTCAGGTACTGACAGACATTGATGAGCTCCCCTCCCAGTTGTGTCTTCTCGAGGCTGAACAGGCCCAGCTCCCTCAGCCTGTCCTTGTAACAGAGATGTTCCAGCCCCTTCATCACCTTTGTCACCCTCCTCTGGGCCTGTTCCAGGAACTCCATGTCACTCTTGTACTGAGGAGCCCAGAACTGGGCACAGTCCCTCCTGCACAAGGGCTGAGAAGAGGGGCAGGATCACCTCCCTCAACCTGTTGTCAGTGCTCTCCCTAACGCACCCCAGGGTACCACTGGCCCTCTTGGCCACAAGGACACTGCTGGCTCATGGACACTTGGTGCCCACCAGGTGCTCCAGGTCCTTCCTACAGAGCTGCTTTGCAGCAGGTCAGCCCCCAGCCTGTGCTGGTACATGGGAGTTTTTCTCCTTCAGGTGAAGGATCCTGCATCTGCCTTTGTTGGCAGATAACTACAGAGAGTTCTTCTCTGTCCATCTCTTTGACATCAAAATTCAACTCTATTAAAACTTAAAAACAGTAAAAGAATAATCAACTCCCTAAAGCTGCTAGCATATGTTTTAAATATAAGAAATACTTAGTCATGCATGTACAATATTTGCAGTCTCTCAATAACATAGATATGAGAAATTAAATAATTTTTTGTAAACATGTGAGAAGCAACTGGAAGAAACAACAAATTATAAAAGGAATATTAAAAGTATTGATAAGGATCTTAGCATTAGAGCATTTCTGCAGGTTGATGGCAAATTTACTACAGTTTTATAGGGCAAAAAGTCTGAAAAAAGTTCCAAATAGTTTTAGCTTACTACCAAAACACTGTGTTCATTACAAAATAAAAAAGTGTTCAAAAAGGATTTGTGAAAATGTGTAGATGACATAATTATGCAAGTTTCTGAAATTTTGAATAGTCATTAGAACCCTACCTTTAATATAATTACGCAGAAGCTGCACTTGTGGTTTTATTTTGGTTCAATATGGGCCTTTCTCACTGTCATCCACCAGCACCAATATTGGATGTTTTAGTCATCATTGACTACCCAGACATTCAGATTGAATCTGTAAAGAAGTTTTGCTGGAAATTATGAAAAAAATTTCATACTTGTTTCATAGGAATAAAGATAAGGTAACCAATTTTTATCTCCTGTTGCATTTTTGAGGAGTGTCTTAAAGAATATAGGAGGCCAGATACAGTCTTTACTTTATCCAATTGGATCTGGACCTAAATTTCCCAAGGAACAGAACTGATCCTATTTCTGTTTCTCCAGCTGTTGATTTTTCCCTTGGGGCATAATTAGGGTTTCCATATGCCCAGTTTCTACTTCATGCCATATGTGTTTCCTTTATATCTGTACTTGATATCTCGGCATTCTGATATTTAAAGAACCCTGAGCTCATTTGACAAAGTATCAAACAGGGGTAATAGGATTAAAGGCGAACTTCAGTTTAAAATTTTCCAACTTGTAATAGGAATCTAAATACTCAGTTCTCATTAAAGTTGTTGATAACTGTATATGCAAATGATTAGAAGCTAAAATTAAATTATCTAAGATAAGAATCGTCCCTTTCTTTCCTTCATTCCCATCCCTGTCCCTGAACTGGAAGTTCTACTATTTGTTCTATTCCCATATGAAGAACTGTGACTAGGAGAGATTTTGAGGCCAAATACTTTACAGAAAGTTGCAAAGTCATCAAAAATACATTGTTGTGTTAAATAATATTCTTTTTAACTAGAAAAATACTGAATATATCTACCCATAAATCAAAGTTCTCAGTATTAATTCATGTTCAGATAGTGATGGGCAAAATCTTGAAGAATAATCACTTAGTACCAACAAGTGGTTATTCAAACATTCGGGGCCATTGAATTTCAAGAAATATATTTCCTAGAATAAATTTGGAAAACAAAGCAGAATATTTCTGAAAATAAGCTTAGTAAAATTTCTGATCACAAAACTTCTTACACTTTGGTTCTATGCTTCATGTTTAATTGACTATGTGGCATTATTTGCTTTTTTTAACACAGTTTCAGTGGAAATACGTGAATAATACCCATTAATGCATTCCCAGGTACTTATGAACTTGCAGGCATTCTCATTTCCACTCACTTCAGAAATCATCTGTGTTGTAGGAAGTGCAAACTACCATCTCAGCATGATAAAGGAAATTTATATCTCCTTTCTTCTTTTGTTTCAACAGAAGTATTTGGACGAAAAATACATCATGTTGGAGGCTGTTCTGTGGTCTGAATTCAAGTATTATCCCTGATACCTTATACAGTAAGAAGACAGCAAACTCAAGTACTTAAACCTCCTATTAGCTGATGACATGGACACAAGTATGAAGACATACAAATATCCTATGGCTCTTCTGCTCTTGTTATGACTCAGTGAATCTCCTAGTTTTAGAAAAGAAAGAAGATACTGGATTTGTTTAGTATAGTTCCAATAAAAGACTAGTACTACCTGTATAGTATCAAAATAAAATTGCCAAAACCCATGTGAATTATTAAAATTTTTCATATTAAATGATCCATTTATATCCCCCTTCTGTAGCTTCATACTGCTAAAGAGTGTCTTAAAAAATAAAAAAGTAAGCAGTACTTTTGCCACTTCATGCAGCTATTGGTGTAATTGATTTTATGCAGAAGGTGCTGTAGTACATGAATGCATAGAGCCTCCAAGTATTTGGCAGTTATGACCTGTCCCAAAGGACAATGCCATGTCTTGAAATATGAGAAAGGCCACTGCAAAATATTCACCTCTCTTGAGAATTTAGGACTCTGTTCCCTCCATGTTGCACAACATATTAGAGTTTAAGTGGGTTACAGCAGTGATTCACTGCACATTAACACAACTTAAGTTCCCTGAAGTTCTTTCTCCATCTTTTGAAGAGGTCTGCAAAATGTGAGCTTCCATTAAACAAAGAAAGGTCTCTAATTCTTCTGCTTCTAAGAAAGGGCTTTCATTCTGCAAATAAGTGTACTTATATATTGTTTACTCTATTCCCAGATGGGTAGGAATTATAATTCCAACAACAGTGAAGACTATACTTATTCATCTTAGTGTTGAACTGACAACAAAGCCAAGTTGAAAGCTAGCATTACCAGCATATATTTCCAAACAGAGGAAGTTAAATAAAACAGAGGATGCTATTAACTTATACTATAGTTCATATTATGAGAACACCTTTGTCTTAGTATCTTTCAGAAAACTGAATTGATAATATATTTCTGAAAAAAAAGTCTTGTACTATTTTGTCAGTGTTTTAGAATCATAGAACTATAGAATTATAGAATAGTTTGGAATGGAATGGACCATAAATCTAGTTCCCATCCCCCTGGCATAGGCAGACACTCCCAAATCAGATTGCCCCACTTAGCCTGGCTATGAACATTTCCAGGGATGAGGCATCCATTACTTCTCTAGGAAAGCTATTCCAGTGTCTCACCACCCTCACAGTGAAGAATTTCTTTTTACTATCTAATCTATACGTACTTTCTTTTAGTTTAAAACCGTTCCCCTCATCCTATCACTACATTCCCATGACAGTGTCCATGTCAGTACCCTTAGGTAGGGACAGACTACTGTACTTCCTCTGCCAGTTCCCACAGATGCATCTCATCAGGTCCCAAGGACTTGTGCATCCTTGGGTTCTTCATGTGATCTCAGACCTGATTTTATTCTACAGTGGATAGTTCTTCATTCTCCCAGGCCCTACCTATGCCTCCTGCAACTTGGACAGTGTGGCTGGAACACTTGCCACCGAAGCCCACGGCGAAAAATTATTCAGTCTCTCAGTCTTCATATCCCAGGTCTCCCATTTCCTTCTGGGAGGGCCCTGTGAGAGACTGGAAAGATTGCTGGCTTGAAACATTTTGTGTGTATGAGGGGAAGGGGCAGGTTGGGTCTTGCCCTGGTGAGGTGACGCCCTGCTCTGCGCACCCCACCCCGCAGACCTGTACTCCAGCCTGGCAGTGGCTGCTTATCCCTGGTACACTGGAGGCAATGCTCCAAACTCTACCACTGGAACCCCAGTCTAGCCTCAGAGTGGCCAAATGACTTGGGGGAAGGAAAGGCAAAGGGTACCAGATAGGCTTTCATACGATTATGGGTTCAAACTTGTGTACATTTTCCTACCTCCTCAGAGCAAACATGAAATTGCTGTACCAAAGGAAGCACATGTAGCAGTGTGTTCCTCTAGTGATGTGTAAAGCATGACTGTGCAGAGGAAAGGGATGTATTGGTTGCCTCTGCAAGGAGGGAGAAAAAAGCCTGACGGAAGAGCAGAGGTGGCAGCTGGAAAGTTCTCTCCAGCTGTAAACAAAGTAGTGGTCAAATGAACAAATTGAAAAATTTTGGATTTGAAAACCAATGAAGAGTTTGATAAAGCTGGAAAGGTATTTGGTCTGAACCCAGGATTCTGACTGAAATAATACACTGAGGAGGATGGAGAAACACAAGTTTTTTAATAATCAATAAATACAAATTTTAATAATCAATAAATACTAAATTTTCATGTCAAAAAAAACCCAACAAACAAACAAACAAAAAAGCACAAAATGGAGACATCCTCATAGCACATCTCCAATCTGCAGTGATAATAAAATCAAACTCTTGCAGACTAAAGGCTTAAAATACACTCTACTGAAATCCATAGAAAATTTCTAGTGAATCTAAAGTTGTTAAGTTCCTCTCAATTAATAAATTTAACAGGTTAGTTTCCTCATATTTGATTCCTTTGTAAATTTAAGACATTTTCTGTATTTGTTGGAATTATGGTATAAAGGATTTTTTACCTAAAGTTGAAGAGCTTGGGTATGCACACATACATGTGCATATGATCACACAACATCCATGACTGTGTGTCGGTGGTCACAACTAATGTTCACAGAGGCAATAATATTCATGGAAAAGGAAGATTCTTCATCTGTTTTAGTGCAAAGATGTGAATAACACTGGAGTGCAGAAACACCCAATTTAAACAGTGGTAATCTCTACAGAGGAATGGGTTTACAGGATTGGTTTTCAAAGCATGCAATACAGTGGACTCCAGACTATACGGTATGCAAAAGGGGAATACAAATTATCAACAAGGAATTAGGAAGGTGAGAGTACTAAGTCAGTGCTGGTGACAGTGCTTTACTTATAGTTCATATCAGAGTACTACTGCTTTACTATTATTATTTCCCAAATAAATTATACTTTTTGGCTGCTCTAGCTGTTTCATTTTTATTTCCTCTATCTGGTTTTACATTTTTCATTGTAGTAAAAGTCAGGACTAACCACTGATTAGTAGGGGGCAGAGGCTCCGTGAGCTGGGAAGAAATTGGAAAGACAGACCCTAAAGAAACAAGGACGAGATGTTTTGTTCAGTAGAAAACAGATCACCTGAATATTTAGATATGCTCATCATTGTTGATGACAGTATGCTGGAGAATAATTAGCCATGTATAATTATTGTTTGACTGAAGAATTAACTTATTATTTAATTGATGTAGTTCTCTACACAAGCTTATGGGGTAAGGGGTGTCTTTTGGTACATTTTGATGGGAAGCAGTAGAGGGCTGTTATAAGCTATTGCTGCTTGAAGGATGAACAGAGATAATGATTTTATTCGGGTCAAGTCTTTGATCAAAATATAAGTAGAACTTCTATCCCTATAATATGTTTTTGAGGCTGATGTGTAATGGCTTTTCTTCACTGACACTTTAGATAATTCATCTCACATGTATTTCTGGGTCATGCAGTGTACCTGTAGCTGCTCCTGATGGTCTTATGAAGACTCAGTACTTTAAACTCAAGGTCTAATGACCAAAACAGCTTCTAAAATTGAGCACTGTGTGATTATTCCAACTTGTGGAGAGATACTAGGGAATATCCAGCTGCTTTGGGGCTTGTTAAAGTCACTGATGCTCACACAGCCTGAATTTACGAGAGTTTATGCATTCCATTTAAAAGAGAACATTCTGATTTCAGCTGGAGTTAATTTGCTCGTCAAAGTAGCACAACTATGAGTTTTACTCATTTGAGATTCTTACCATGAAGTTTTCTTCCACTTCAGAAAGGTTTAATAAAGTGAATAATAGTTCGAGAAATTCAAGTCTTTAGAATATAATGTCAAAATTATCTCAAAAGTGTGAATGTTTATAGACTAGTGAAAAAAGCTACACAATCTCTGGGTTAAAACAAGAGGAAAAAAAGACCAAACAAAAAAACCCACCAAAACCCAAAACAAAGAACTTGACTATTAGTGTTCTCACAATCAGCTCCCTCTCCCTTGGGAGTTGTGCACAGAAAATGTGCAGTAATGAGTGAGACTAGCACAATAAAAGCAATATTGAAAAAATCCCTCATAAATGAATATCAGTGTTTTGATTTGTTTCATGTGCATCTTGTCTGCAGTGTGACAAGGTAAATGTTGTAGCACAGCTAAAGTTTCTTTGCATGAAGAAAGACTCTAAGTATTTGAAAGCAGGAAGATTTGAATCACATTTAATTTTAGATAGAGCAAAGCTGAAACATTTAGTAGTTATGCTAGGGAGAAAATTAAATTCATACCCCAATGTATGAATTCCTTTATTTTCTTCAAAACAGACTTTGAGATCTGCTACTATCTAGTGATTCACTATGTTCCTCTTCATAGCTATTTCCAGAACACAAATCGGTGCCTGACAGTGTTTGAGTGTTTAGAGCTATGAAAATGTAATATATAGGGATATATAGGTATAGACTCAGCCATTTTGTTCCCCCAACTGTATCTAAAAAGAAGGGTTAAGCTAATACTGAAATTTGCATTTTATTTTAAGAACGTATAGTTGACTGCTAGCATCAATGCCATGAAACAGCATTGATGCAAGTGCTTATATTCTTTGCTTTTCTCCAGGAAAGGAATACAGGCTGATTTAAAAACTGGAGGAGAGAAAGAAAAAGATATTTTGAATTTATTTGTAAAAGATATATTTTTTACATTAAATTACTGGATTGTTCTGTATTTTTTCCCTTTGTTTAAATTTTATATGATTCAAAACTATGGCAGAAATGAGTGATTTTTATCAGGCTAATAGTCTCAGGGGTTAAAGTATTTGGATGAGTTGAATAGATCCCACAAAGGTGGTAAGAAATAACAGGTGGGAATGCATCAGGATGGGATACAACCACCTTATACCTATACTTATAGTAGATACAAATTCTTAGTAGTGGAAATTCATATCTCTGAAAGTGCTAAGCTTTTTGTATCATTTCGTCCTTGTACAAGGATGAGAGACCCATACATTAGTATGCTACACCCAAATTATGTTTTGTTGGAAATCATTACTGTTTAAAGCAGAGTGGGTTTAGCCATCAGTAGGTAATAAAAAAAAAGTGTTATGTAGTCTATTCAAAAATAAAGTTTTATCTTATGAAACTGAGATACTAAGATATATTTTCTATTTTTCAAATATAATTTTTGAGTACAAAGTCATTGTTATCAGCACTAAAATAATACTTTAATTGAGTACTTTGAATGTGAAGTAGAATATCTGAAATAAAATCAAGGACTGTTTAAAGGTCAGACAGAACTGATGGGAAGAAATAAACCAAGTCATTGAAATGTTTCAAGCTACAGATCTAACTTGGATAAAGCTGAACAAGGATTAGGAAGAAATTGAAGTAGAGGACAAATTAAAATACATTTAGGTGGGAGCAAAATTTGCAAGATATTTAGCAATCCACTGCATTTCTCAGTTAGAGCACTTTGGTTCTTTATCATATCCTTTTTGTGCAACTCACATGAGAGTAGTATTTTGGGAAGAGATTGCAATATTTGAAGTGAAACATAGTAAAGAGTGATACATTAGGGAAAACAGTGCAGAGGATCACAGAGCACAGATCATATTTAGCAAATATTACCTACTTCTGTAGCTGTGTCTAAAAAGAATGCTTATTGGTAAGCTTGATTTATCATCTTAAGTTTATTTTGCTTTCAAAATCTTGGGAATCACACAGGCAGTTGGAGCTTTATACCTATGCGAGAGTAAATTAGGTGTTCATGCTTGGGTATGTAAATCAACTATTTGTTGCTGGTTTTATTCATAAACACCTCTCATCTCTGCTTTTAAAACTTTATTACCCTGGAACACAGCATCTGTTACCAACATGCTACTTTAGCCCTGTCTTCAACTCTGTCATACACCCCTATAAGATAAACATCAAGCATTTCTTCTACTTGTTGACTGAAAATGTGCAATACCAAAGCAATTCAAGCAAAGTGCAGATGGGCATGGAAGATTGCAGATCCCTGAGAATGACCAGCCACAATTCAGTCAGGAAACTGTGCTTCTTGATGACAAAATTACCTTGAAGAACACAGGTACATTGTATACATGTTGTTGTTTCCAAAGGCAGGTTGGGGGTTAAAAAATTTACTTAACAAAACACGAGGATGACAATTGCTATTACTTTTTTTATGAAGGTTTAAAAAAAGTACTCTAGTCAGCCTTGCTGTATCTAATCAAATATTTCTTTCTCATCCTTAATCATGCTTAGTCTATTTACAAATAAGTCAACTCTGCATCTGATATACAGATGTTCAATGCACACTTCTCATATTGTAAATTTTCCATGGTTATTCTTGCGTAGGCAGTTTTAGTTGGAATAATGGACTCTGAAGACTTGGAC
>VYZP01053905.1:2523-14467 GCA_013400635.1 Hypocryptadius cinnamomeus
CAAGGTGTGAAGCCAAGCATTCTTTCATAGCTATGACAGTTCCAATTTCAATGACATTTTCTTAATTAACTAGAACAGGAAAATTCGTGTTCTGCATGAAAATATCACGAGTCTTTTGCAGCTTTTTTTTTTTTCCTCAGAGGAAGCTGATTTTCTGAACGGAAGAATCTCCTCCTATGGCATTTGTATTGATGAAAGTCAAATTGTTTTCTTTGTTTTGTAAAGGGTATATATCCCATGGAACTGTCAAAGCTACATAGCTATTTTAAAGACCAAAAATTATGGCATGCCTGATCCTGTCTGTCTGAGACCATAAATTACCAGCATCCTAAAATCTCTCTCATCTCAGAAAAGGGCAGCTAACAACTATGTCTTAGGCTACAGGAGACATCAACAACACAGCTGATTCCTTCTTGCAAAGAGTTTTGTTACAAACTTTTTGCTCGATTTTAAAAAAGTCAAGAAATTATCATTAACTCAGGACCCCCAAGCTTTGATAAAAATTGCATGTGATTTATAATCAAGAAGTTCTCTGAGAGGGACCTTAAACCATGCAGTAAAACTCCATGAAGGGAAATTTATCATTCATCAAGGAATACTCTTCCCTTAAGACACATGATGAGGGAACAGGGGCAATTAGGGAATGAGAATTACTGTGTCACTTACCAAACACAATTATTCTAGGGATTCTTGAATTGGACACCAGGGAACAGCTGAACTTTACATATTCTTGTGGACCTCAAGAGAGCCTGTTAAAATTTCACTGTAGTTAAAAATGTCCAAGAGTAGAAAAAATAAACTTGAGCTGCAAGGAATGGAAATCATAGTGACTCTTGGTGGTTGTTTAATGATAAACAGTAACTTGGCAAAATTAACAAGTTTATTTAAAAAAATATTACCTCTGTGATCATTACATGGCACACCTAATGGTTTATTACTCACAGCAAATGGAAATCTGACATTGCACAAAGCCCACTGTGTTTCGTGTCAGGGGGAACTAAGTCACCTCTATGACTCATGAGACACTGCAATATAGAAATCTGACACAGAATAAGGATCCTGGGGCTCAGCTCAGTGTGCCTCTGAGAAGACACCTTTTTTCAAAGCTGGGTGCTTGAGAAGATCTGACTGACAAAGGGAATCCAGAGCTGTCTGCCAAGCTGTGAAGACTTGTGCTATCATATTTCTCCTTTTAAGCCTAAAGCAACATTTAAAATACAAAGACCTCATAGTGACAGTGTCAAACCCAATGCAAGTCTAACATCTGCACCTAAGGAGAGCGTAATTCAGCAGCAGGGAATACAGTAAGTAGGGAATCTGATGAACTTCAAGTTGACATGTACTGGAGTATCGCTGAGAGACATATCCATTTATCATTCTGTTAGGACTCATTCATCCCTCAGATAATTAGCACTTGGTTTGTAGGGGCCTGTTACTCACAAAAAGTCTCTGATTACAGGTCAGATTGAATATTCCCAGCAAGTTTGACAGCTGATAGGAAAACCACTCTCCTGAAACCTGTACTATACTTAAATGACTTGAGAAGATATTATTGTAATGCTGTTGCTTTGATACATTTTAATGGTAAAAAGGCTGATGGCTGCATCTGTGGATGTACTTCAGCACACTGGAGCATGGTCTTCCAACTCCAGAACCACAGCCCTGAATCCCTGATTTCAGCTTCTACCTCTCCCTCCAGTCATCTGTGGACTACACAGTGACCAATTTTAGACCTCTTGGGCATTCAGATTTCTACTGCTGAGCTGGAACAGGACTGTTTTCATCATAATAGCATATGACCTGGAAGCCCAGATCCTCAGGAACACTAGACACATGGTTCCTCTGCCAAAAGCTGTACATCTGATGAATACACCCAGGACACATGTTGAGCTCTGTAAAAAACTTTGCCAGATAAGCTGGCATTGGTACCTTCCCCATTTCAGCCATTTCTCTTAAATTCATCCACTTAGGCAGAATAACAACTGTAAAAAATAAGAGCTAGAGCTAATCAGCTCCCTTCCTAACAAGGATTCAAATTCACATGTCTTCCTTGACAGAAAAGCAGCCTAATTACCAAGCAACAGGCAAAGCTGAAGCATGATGATGACATCTCTCCAGCGAGAAAGGCTTCACAGAAGCCAGAAGTATTCATCCATTAATAAACCAGAGGCTGTGTCATTAAATGTACTTCAGATGGATGCAGTGCCCAGCTCAAAAATGCTGGAAAACCTCTGCTAGTGTTTGGTAACAAATAGTAATCAGCTAAGAGTTATTTTCTTTCCCTCTACTGCAGAACTAAGATTCTCTATTATACCAGAAAAACATGCATGCAAAGTTCAAGGTCAAAGGAGAAGTTCAAAGGTTAGGAGTTGCAGTACAGTCTGTGACAGCAAAGTCATTTCAATTTGCCCCATTTCTTCCCCAAATAATTTGATTCTGTTTTCTTTCACTACTCTCCTTATGCACATACATCAACAACACAGTGCCCTCTGTGTAACACCCCCTCCCAAGAGAGGCAAAGTTTTCATCCCTCATTACTATCTGTCCTCATTAACTTCATCCTTTTTTTCCAGTTTTGTTCCAAAACATAAATATCAACAAGCTGATTAACTCATTTTGGATGCAGAGGAAGTTGGGCTCAGAGCAGACCTGGCCACAGCAGAATGGTTTTTTTCTTCCTTCTTCTCTACCAGGGCAGTACATCCATGTTTGAAACTGGAGAAGCCCTGCAGAACACCAGGCTGTAAAAAGCAGTACCACTAGAAGTTCAAACAGAGCTCATGCACCCATTCAAAAAAATTGACAGTGCTACTACAGCTTATGTCAGACAAATGGAGAAACTGAGACACAAGTCAACTAAGTGGACACATCAGCAAAGAAGTATAATAACAAAGAACAGATGCAAGAGAAATTTCTTGGTGTCATAAACTTCCACTTAATCCCAAGACTATCCTTTCTTTCTCCAAAGCAATACTTGAATTAATTTGGTTAACTGATCATCAGCTTGAGCACTTCTGTAATGCCATGAATCTGAATCCATTACAGAACAACAGGAATATCACACAAGGACATCATCTCTTATTTAATCATGAAATAGGAAAAACCAAAAAGTATTTCTCTCCCTGCTCAGCTAACTCTTTATGGCATTTGGTTGATGCACAGAATTCAAGTCTTTTGAAATAATAGTGCCAAATTATATTTGGCTCATCAAGTTTCATACCTCTTGGCTCGATAGCTCCCTTGACAACTGACCTTCTGTTGGTTCTCAAATTTAAAGACTGATCTTATCTTACATATCCATGAAGCAGATGGAGAAGAAAAGTTATGGTTTTTAAAGGTAAAGATGGTAAAAATATATTATTTTGGAATTACAGGAAGTTAATTTTGTTCGTGCATTATTGTTTCACTACTAACTATTATTATCATTATTACTGCTACCATGATTTTATTCTTGCTGCAAGTTCCCCATACTTCTCAGGCTGCCTAGAAAGCACTTACTCTGACACTTCCTCAAAGGCACCTGTGACAAGAAGCACATCATAAAGCAGCTTGGTTTTGCAAGACCAATTCTGGGTAGAGAATTTGATTTTAAACAAATGTTGTGTCCTAGAAACAGACACATACAGAGATTCAGCCTATACATGCCACCTGTGCAATATATCTCAAAGAGAAATCTAGCACCTAGAGGGCAGGCTAACACTGGCAAAATAACACTTCACACAAAGTGCATGATCTCCCACAATATGGTGTGCCCAACACTTTGCAGTCTCCCCACCCAGTCTCTCTTTATGGCTTTAGGTTTCATTTACACATAAATCACCCAAATGAGTAAATGCACATACCTGGAAAGCACAGGGCAGCCTGTTAAATGTACACACTTTGCTCTCAGTTATGGTGACAGCCTAACTCAGGCAGCAAGATCTCAGCTCTGTACTGTGCAGTTCTTCATCTGAATGCATAAAAGCTCCTTCACTTTTACTAGTCACTCCAACATGACTTTCACAGATATCCACAGTTATATTCATCTCTGGATTTTGGGAAGGAGGAGCTACTTGAAAAATACCCACAGTTTGAAAAAAATATGTCATTTGTGTTACTTTACTGGGCAAACCTGTCACAGGATTTTCAGTGCTGGCTGCACAGACTTGCATAAATAGCACAAAGAATATTAAGCATTTTTCTCTGATCACCAGCTGCTGCTTCCTTTCCCTGCTTCTCTCCTTGTTCCCACATAGAATCTCACTGGGGTCAAAATAGAGGAGGGCTAGATAAACAGATTATCTTTGGTTTAGAGGATTCACTTCAGACTTGAGAAACCTGTATTTTTAATCCAGTATGTGTTGCTAGCCTTTGCTGCCACTTGATCTATCACTTTATTTCCATTTCTCTGGTTTCCCTCTGCCTGTTTCATCTGATGAGCTTTTGCTATTCTGTTTGCCTGTGGCAGAGTAACATCCTGCTCCTGTTCCCCCAGCAAAGGTCATCTGGTGCTGCTGGCACCTTATTTATGCTACACTCCCTCATTTCTGCAGAGTTCCTCCTGTGTAGGACCGAGAGGACTCGCCTGTCCTGCCCTGGGAATGCCAGAGAAGGCTTTGGGGGAGAAGCAGCGCTGCTGTGACAAAGCTGCCACCCCCTCCCCGCAGCGACACAGCCAACATGCACAGCGTGCCGCAGTCACCCACTGATGACTCAAAGCTAAGGCAGGATCAGAAAGCAGAGCTGCACTTCCCAACTGGCAATTTGAGCATTTTGCAGCCTTTTGTAGGAATGGCCTCACAGTGACTTTTGAGGAATAAGATATTATAAAAACACCAGAAGAAAAATAATATAGACTTGATTAGAGGGGAAGAAACTCCTCTATATTGCATCATAACTTCCCAGGTCTCCTTTATTTCATTCATTGTCCCAGAATTAAATGATACTCATTTAAAATTACTAGGTTCATGAAGCATAATGTAAAATTAAGGGGTATGTCAACTTCAAATACACAGTTCTCCATCACAGCAATTAATTGCTGAAATTAGTCATTGTTTCATAAACTGAAAGCAAGTAAAATATATGTTTGCAATTGACAAAAATGTCAACAATATCCTTTAATTATTTTTCCAACTAAGTCATTAGTATTTTCTTTACTCTTACAAAGACACATTCTTCATAGTATAGTATTAGCTTGCAGATATCACCACCTCTGCTTCCCAGGTTGACGCCTTCCCTTTTTGTGCTGAATAAATAGCACTAAAATACAGCAATTAAAAATAAAGGCCACCTTCAGGCTGTACATAAGTGGCTCCAGATTTACCTCAGCATGAATAAAAGCAGAATTGTGCCTACCTTTCTAACTAGGTTCAGATTACTTTCTTCCTTTGTGTTGCCTGTGAGTATCATGGGCCATAATGAAGCCAAGCCATGTTTTTCAATCAAATGGTAGGAAGGAATCATTATTCTATATTTTCGTACTATTTCTTCAAGATTTATGATGGTTTCAGTAGTTCATTAGTTCCTGACTGCTCCAGACATGCACGGACTGGAAAGATGCACTTTAAAGAGAATGCTCTGCCACTGAGAACATCCATGGGCTAAGAACATGCTCTTACTTAATGCCCGCAAAGTGTCACTCTGAAGTCTGAAGTCAACTACCACTGAGCACAGAGAGGTCATGTGCATTCAAGCATTATAACTTATTCATTTTGCTACTTGTGATCTTGTAATATTGACTGACTCAGGGCTTTTTGACCCTTCTAAAGCCACTGTTAATGAAAATGAGATTTGACCCTGTGAAATTGGAGCTTCAGCTGGTTCCTTCATAATACTTTTCAAAATACTTGTTCTTTCAAAAATACTTTAAGTCTGAAATAATTAACTGGAAGTAGCTTCATTTTCCAAACCTTATAGCAGTGTCTAGGTGAGTGAGCCTTGCTGTGGTTTTTAGGAAGGGAGGCCATTGGAACCACATAAACTGACTCTCCATGCATGGTGTTTTACAAAGCAGAGGTACCTTTTAAACGTAGCTGCTGCTGGGCACTGCAAAGTCTGTGCATTCATCCTCCAAGGCTGCTTGAGAAGCCTTACCTTTGCACCAGGGTCTGTCTGCAGCTGCAGGTGCCAGGAGCGCTCCTTTGCACTGACGGCCCCCTGAGCCTTAGGGAAGCTCCCACTCCACAACAGTCTAGGGAGGAAAGAGAGAGGCTTCCATTGAGCTTGCACAACATGAAAAAATTCAACCCAGAAACACTATAATCTTTCAGCAAATTCATTTAAGCTGTGAACTCTGATAACTTAAAGGCAGCTGAATGGATGTCACACTGGAGCAGCAGCTCATCCCCAAGTCACTCACAGCACAAGCACAGATCCAACACCCAAATAAATCCCTGCAGCCCTGCCTCTGGGAACTCACACCTCACTAAGAATCTGGCGGTTCCAGAACTGTAAGGCACTGGTATTTCATCCCCTCTAAGCTATACTATATTTTGGTCTTACTATGAATAGCTTTAAATGAATACACATCAGCTAAGGGAATTCCATTCCTAGACTGCTGGAAGGGTCAGGACTCTTACTTCAAAATTAATTAGTGAACATTAATTACTCAACAACAGTTATGAAACATTTAAAAGGAAAATGAATATCCAGAAATACCATTAGTAAACACATTCCTGAGGAAATTATTTAATTAGTGTTTAATTACTGGTAAAGAAATTTATTAGTTGCTAAACATTAATTACATAAAGCACCACTTTTAAATTGCTGGTGCTATTCATAATTTAAATAACTACTTTTATCTGTGTATTTATTTTCCAGTGTTAAGTGGATTGTTTCTCATTAAGAGTAGAACATAGTAAATGCTTTATACATGGGATTGATTGCTATTCTGGTTTGATCCCAGGTGCAAGCCTGGCATCTTAGATACCAAGACACAATTCTTAGCACTTTGGAGTTAAAAAGCAGTTTTCTTATGTGATGGCAGAAAGCCATTTCTGTCATCTGTACAAATCAATACTGCCCCTTGCCTGAAGAAATAGGTACTAATTAGCCAAGGTGTCCTGAATATCCAATAGCTAATACAAGGAATTGCATCAAAAATCAGATTTGAACCCAGGCCTCTTGCCACTGATTTCTGCCCCTTTCATCACTGAGGTGACTTCAGCAAGAGCAGCAGGAATCCTTCGTCGCCTGCACAACCAGCCCTCAATGATGATGATACTCCTTTGAGAGAGTGTTACAATGAGTAATAAAATAAATCTTAGTACTATTTCTGTGAGCAGTTTGGGGACCGGGAAAGCAATACTTAATTTGGTGTGTTTGCACCTCATGAGGTATACTGATGATTCTTGTGTTCTGCCTAGGAACAGAAAAACAGTACACAAGTCTTTATATTGAACAACCTATAAGGACAAATTTCAAAATGGTTGCATTTAGTATCAGATTATCCAAACCATTGTGAATAACAGTGGAATACAGCAGTCACTGAGGAATGCATACAATTCCTCAGTTTTCCAAAGGATATCTGCTAACGCCTAAGGTTGCCTTCCATTCTTCCATCTGCTTAAAGGTATTTAAAAGCAGCTTGACTCCTACTATGCTTAATTACATTTCTTATCTTACAGATCTCCAGTTATGACTTTTTTCAAAATTCTTTGCAATTTCAAGATGAAGCAGGAAGAAAAAAATGTATTTGCTCATGACCCAGATTGCTCGGTTAAAAAAAAAAAAAAATTCTCCTGCAGTTTTTTAATTGGAACCATCTGTTATTGCTTGTCTTTCCTGAGAAGAAAAAAAGATATAAACTCGGTCTAGGTGTCATCTATATGTAGCATGAAAAGTTAGAGCTCTAAGCTTGGGGTGGAAAGGTGTTAGGACACATTGCAGCTGATATATCAGATAGCAGCATTTTTATTAGAGACAAGCAAAAACCTTGTTAAAATTCTAGAATAAAATTTAACTTTTTTTCCCCTCATATTCTTTGCTGAAAATATTTTGGGGGTTTTGTTATCTTTTTTTAATCTCTCGTGTAGTGAGGGAAAACCAGTACACTGCAACACTCTTTACTTTAGGTTTTTGGAAACGTTCCAATTAATTTCTTTTTTTAATATTGTTAAGGATGGAGACTCTAGAGCTTCTCTGGTCATCCTGACACAGGGTTGAACCACCATCATAATTTTTTTTTCCTTCATATCCAACACAGTTTGACTTGCTGCAGCTTGTATCCAACTCCTCTCAAAACCTGGTAATTTGAGAATAGTCTGATTTAACTCCCTAATGGGTGATTCTGGAGAAAATGAGAACAACAGAAGACACTACCCTTGGCTTTTTGCTCTCCAGGATGAGCAAAAACCTCTTCTAGCATATCCAGGCACTCACCCACCATGGTGATTCACCTCTGAAGTCCCTCCAGTTAATCAGCATCCATCCTATACTGGGAAGACCCAAACTGGACATTATCCTCCAGATATGGTCTAGCAAGCACTGAATAGAGGGGATCAATCTTTCACCTCTGCCTACTGGCTGAGCTTTTGCTAGTGCAGCTCAAAACACAGTTGAAATTTCATATTCAGATGTAAAATATGCCATAGTCTATGGTAACCCCATTAAAAATAGATAAGAAAATTACCTAGGACAGAAGACTAAAAATATTACATTAACATCTTGATTGTATATGAAATTGGACCACAAAGAAGTGTAAAACCAGTCAAGGCTAAAAATGTATCCATTTTCAGATCAGGAAATATCAATGCAAATAAATTCCATCCCAGAGTGCAAAGATGTAATCATCTGTGGTGGTTTACAGCTACTACCTCAATGCTATTTCTGAAATTATACTATTGTTCATTTCCTTTATTCATCTCTACTTCCCCTGGAGATGATCATGTACCAACACTGAAGTGTTAGTACATGACACTAGCACTTCTACATTGAAGTAGAATGGGAGTGAGAGGGGCTGGTGGGGAAGTCACCCTTTAGATCAAGTATATAAAATTATTAAAACTAATAATACAGAAAAAATGTTTCCTGCATCCCTAAGTAGGAAAAGCTAATAAAATAACTTCAAGTTTAATTCTGCTTATGTTGGAGAATCATATTTTTACAGATTTGCTATTAGATTATATCTATGATCACTTAGCACTCTTTGTCTCTAGATCTCTTCCTTTCTGGTCTCATTAGCAGCATAATACTGAATTTTTAAAAATATACACTGTATACATAAAGCTATCACGCAAGGATATTGTATTTAAAAGGCTCTTCTTCTAAAGAGACTTCTACCCTAGGACAGCACAAAGCCAGCACAGGTACAGGTCTGACACGGTGTGTTTTCTGGGGTCCTGCCTCACCATAATTAAAAATGGGCTTTCATAAGTCAAAAAAAAGAGAAAAACAACAACAACAACCCACTATGCTGCTTTGGTTTTACTCCCTAAGTACCTTGCAAACTCCATAGTTTGGGTTATTGCGAATCTAAAATATTTGAAAATATTAACTTTCCTGCAGCAAATTAAGGCATGCTCCGAAGTAAAACCATGTTCCTATTGACATATCACTGGCAGCTGTTGATATTTTTTTCCCAAAAACTCTATGAAGTCTTTATAATGATACCTGTTCTTTCCGCTGAAAATAACAATAAAAGTCAATTACAGTATTTCTTTTTCTTTCCTGGCTCTCTTTGAAATGCTGTGCAGAACAAATATTTCTTTGTCAGAAGGCAGAATCACTGAAAAAAATCAGGTAGAAGAAGACAAAAAATGGAATATTCATAAGGTGTTTGCATTTGGCACGATCATACAGCTTCTAGTATTACTGCTTTTAAACATCAACGTATTCTGGGTCAGCCTGTCGTTCATTTCCTAATTCCACATAAAAATAATTATACCAATGGAAGAGCAATTTTCAGACCTTTTTACATTGATGACACATAATGTCCATCATATCCTCTCATATGAAGTTCAATAGAGAACTTCAGTATATGTACCCTAAGGAAAATGTCCCAAGAATGCTCTGTTCAGATGGAATCAGCTTCATCCAGCTTTAAACACTTAAATGAGGTGACGAAGTATGAAACCCAGATGACTGTAGCAAGCTACATCCTCAATGAGGGTATGCTCGGACTGCGATTCAATTAAAGTAACCCCTTTTTTAAAATAAGTGTCTAAAGTCAGATAAATTAATCTGAACAGTAAAGCTCTGTACATATAAAAAAGGTCAGGATTTAGGGTAGAGGCACAAGGCAGCCATTGTTGACCATGCTTCATCTCTTGTAGTCCTGGCAAAGTCTCGGGACAAAATATTCTTGCTGATTATCTCTGATATTTGATTCAGTTCAGTTTTATAGGAGCATTTACTCATTAGTGTGGCTGTAAAGTTTTCCAGCCCCTAAAATATAGCACAGGATGTTGGTGAAATAATTTAGAACTCAGTAGACAGAAATGCATTAGCAGTAAGACCAAAAATATTACAGCAAAAGCAAAGCAGTGAGATGTATTCCAGTCTTGTGTTTCCAAACACATATCTGTAGTTTCATCTATGGCCTAACTTCCTTCTGAATGCCAGTTATATTATCCACAGACCAGATCTGGGAAAAACTGAAATATCATATTTGGAAAAACTATAGAACAGGGAGCTTAAGGTCAAGGCCTTCAAAGCAATTCGATAATTTTGTTCCCTTTTTCCAGACTCAATTTATTGGCTTCATTTTCTGCAATGGAAGGAGGCATCTAAAAAAAATTAGAACTTTAAAAATGTGTCCTAAATAGCTTTCCATACTGACACAAGATATCTTTCATGACCTCTAACATGGAACCCAAATCTCCTTACTGCTACCAAAGAATAGTCAAAGCACTATGAAAAGTATAGCAAGGGACCCTGTTATATTTACCTATGCAGCACAATAAAGCTGTTGGCACCCTCTGTTTGGAAGGCTGCTCAGCCAAGCTCTTAAATCTATGTGCCAAGACCACTACATGTCTTCCTTAATATGAGACTGAAGACCAAAGGGTAATCTTGGAACAAACAGCTGCACTTTTCTGCTGCAGCTCACAAAAAATCCTACTTCCTCTAATTCTCCTTGAAACGCTGTAGACAAGGTTTGTTGTTAACAACAAAAGCAACAATAACTTGTCAAGAAGGACTTCCTACCTTAATTCCTTGGGTCTTTGAGATGGGAGAGAAATGGGGAAAAAATGGGAAATCAGCTCTTGAACTCTAGCAAGACTGAGAAGAATTTTTATTTTTTTTCAAGATACCTACAAATGGTCACAAGTACCTAACAGGATTCATGAACCATGCTCCCTGTGAAATCAAGTAGGCAATTAGAAACAACAACAACAAAAAAATCCTATTTGGGACCTATTCAGCCTAAGAGTCATCTAAATTACTAGGATTTTAGCACATATGGGTGATACTCATAGCAGGATAAACTGCTTTCAGCTACACTGCTGAAAATCTGGGGTCACTCTGCTGTGGTCACATGTGGTGATGGCTTTTCTGGAAGATCTTTTCACTACAGCTAATGCCATTAAAATCTGGCAAGAGACATCAGCATGTATTTCACTTCTACTGTTCTTTTGATCTGCCAGGATTTGCATGATCAGGGGTTAGTATTTAAACTGGAGAGGCTGTTTCATCAATGAAGGGAAAAGAAGCAAGCACTATAACCAAGTCCTTTCAAGGCCTGTTGCTTCAGAGCATGATTTACAATTTGAAATGAAGAGATATGCATAACAAAATAAAACTTCACTGACACACTGCTGGCTGCAATTCCCAGAAACACATCTTCCCCCTGGATCCCCCCCTTTTTCTTTTCATTTTATAACTCCCAAGACACAAGATATGAAGAAAATCTTTAAATCTTTCCTAGGGCTTTACTCAAGATAAGCCTGTACTGCAGCCTGCAGTTGTGTGAATACACTGGATGTTGCTTTAAACGAGACAGGTTAGATCCTCAACTCAGTCACCT
>VYZP01053906.1:2500-18102 GCA_013400635.1 Hypocryptadius cinnamomeus
GTGAGGGGCGATCGGGGGGTTGGGGGGGAACGGGGGGCGCCCGCGGGAATGGGGGGAGAGCGGGGGATGACGGCGCTGCTCCCCCACAGACCAGGAGCTGCGGAATGTCATCGACAAGCTGGCTCAGTTTGTGGCGCGGAACGGGCCCGAGTTCGAGAAGATGACGATGGAGAAGCAGAAGGAGAACCCCAAATTCTCCTTCCTCTTCGGGGGCGACTTCTACGGCTACTACAAGTACAAGCTGGCCCTAGAGCAGCAGCAGCGTGAGTGGGGCCTGCGGCTCGGGCAGGGCCGGCTCGGGGCTCCCCCCCCCCCCGGCCCCCGNCCCTCCCTCGCCGGCCGCGGGGTCTCGGGGTCGGCCGGCGGAGACACTTTTGTCTCTTCTGGTCTCGTCCTGCTCCGCCGGGACCGGTTTGCAGCCTCTTCCTGCGCTCGGGGTTCCCGGTAGTTGGCTCAGCGCTGCCCACGGCTTCTCACGGCCCCGGTTGTGGGTTTGGAGGCGGGCAGGGGGAGCCGCAGGGACGGGCAGCGTGGTGAGACGAAGCTCGGCACCTGGAGGGCCGGAACTCGTCCTGGAGTTGTCCCTCTGGAAGTGCACAGGGAGTTGTTGACTCTCCTCTTTGGCACCGTCCACCTGTGATTTTGCGTTAACCGTAGAATCACAGAATATGCTGAGTTGGAAGGGACCCATCAGGGTCATCGAGTCCAACTCCTGGCCCTGCGCAGGACACCCCGAGAATCCCACCAAGTGTCAGAGCATTGTCCAAGCAGCTCTGAAGACCCACCCCTCTCACCCCCTCAGAGTGAGGGTCTCTTTGGAACCAGTGCCATTTTCACCCGTGGGCTGGTGGTAGCAGGTTTCTCTGGGAGGTTTACTTTCAAAGTTTACTCTGTCTGATAGTGTTGTGCAAGCAAAGCCAAGATATCGAGGCTTCCGCACAGATCCAACCCCTGCCACAGCCATCGCTCCCGCCGGCTGCACCCATCCCGGCCCCTCAGGGAACCCCGTCTGTGGAGGAGCTCATCCAGCAGAGTCAGTGGAACCTGCAGCAGCAGGAGCAGCATCTCCTCGCTATGAGACAGGTTGGTTTGAGATGAGCACTCATCTGGTGTATCCTGGCCTGTCAGCGGCTGTAGGAATCAGGAGTGAAGGGGGAGAGAGTGGTTTGCTGCTGAGCTGGAGGTGAGGGGAAGGGATGTTGCTTTCCTTATTTTTGTTGTATGGCAAATGCCATCGTTCCCCTAGAATGGATGTATCTGATCTGTAGGTTGCGTTATGATTGCATATGGGTTATGTTATTATGGGATGAGTGATCTGTGATTAAAACCTTCTATTTGCTCTTTGAAAAATCTTGTTCATTTTAGAGTGGCATAAATTGTGACTGCTTTAACCTTGGTTTGATGTTGCAGATTGCTGGGAACTGCAAGATGTTCCAGTTTGTAGTATTCCAACTTAGATTGGAGGGGAACTGTGTGCTATCAAGTAGCTGATTTTTGCAGGAGACGTTCAACTGTTAAAGCTGCTGAAAACCCAACTGAAGAGTTCCTTGTGCCTTGGTTATGTTCCTTACGTTTAAGAGCTTCTTGCAATTATTTTTTATTACATGATCGATTTTAGAAGTAGAAGTAAACTGGACTTCTCCAGAAAAATATGAAGAGTCATTTCTTTTCAGAACCAAAGAATTGAAACATTTTCATGAGGTCACAGTGCTTGTAAAAGATTTTGATCTTTGAGATTGCCACTTAGGTTCAAGAGGATAAGGATACAGCAGCTTCATTCTTTAAAATAATTTTGGCTATAATGTAATTCTTTCTCTTTTTTTTTCCCTTGTTTTTTTGGGGTTTTTTTGTCAGGAACAAGTCACATCAGCAGTAGCCCTTGCAATCGAGCAACAAATGCAAAAGGTTTTGGAGGAAACCCAGTTAGATATGAACGAATTTGACAACTTGTTGCAGCCAATAATTGACACTTGCACAAAAGATGCAATCTCAGTAAGTGGTCTGAATCTGCACAGGGATCTGGTGGCGCTGTGGGTTCGTTTGAATTTTGAGATTCTCTGTACATTAACAACAGCTTAATATCTGTGTTGTGTGGCAGGTAAGATGAAAGCTGTTACCTGAAAACTCCCCTTCCTGCAGTTATTTCAGAACTATAGGAAGCCTATATCGTGGGAGCACATTAGACTGACTTAAAATATTTTAAAATTTGCTTTTCTAAGGCTGGCAAGAACTGGATGTTTAGTAATGCCAAGTCTCCTGCACACTGTGAGTTGATGGCCGGGCACCTGCGGAACCGGATAACCGCGGAAGGAGCTCACTTTGAGCTGCGCCTGCACCTCATCTACTTAATCAATGATGTTTTGCATCACTGGTAAGAATTCAGTTCTGGGTTTCAGTTTGCTGTTTTGATTAATTTGATGAAGTTTCTCTCCTAGATACAGTGTTGGTTTGACTAGTCACTTCATATTTTAACGTATTAATTGTTTTTAGCAGCTGTCCTTAGATGTCCATAGATTTGATCTAGTGCTTTAGTAATCAAATTTAGGTAAAACCATTTTACCTACTTTGTGTATTTTTCCTCCAGACAAGATTTTACAATAAAGTCATTAGGGAGAGAACTCTCTGTTTCATGATTCCACTACTTTTAGTATAGCAGAAGTTGAGATGAATTGAATATTCCAATGCACTTAGTGTTATAGTGAAAAAGATAACTCTTCCCATTCCTTTCTTGAAGCCAGAGGAAGCAAGCACGAGATCTTCTGGCTGCTTTACAGAAGGTGGTTGTGCCTATTTATTGTACCAGTTTTCTAGCAGTGGAGGAGGATAAGCAACAGAAAATTGCCAGAGTGAGTATCTGGTTTTGGTTTAACTGTGACTTTTGCTTTGTTAGGTTGGTGCTATGTAAATTCACAAATAGGCAGGTACAAGAAGGTGACTGAGATTTTTCTAGTCTGATTGTCTTCATAAAGTCTATTATAGGAGGTGCTCTAGTACACATTTAAAATAGAACTTCAAAGTCCTTAGGCTTTATTTAAGAGTTATCACAATGATGAATGCATCTGGATCTTTAGTCATTCAAAAATAAATAGAAAAATCCTAGGTCTTATGAAAAGCTGAAGACAAAAAAATGCTGTGGCTCAGTTTTTCTTTGATTGTTCATAATTTCTAAAATCCTTTCACTCTTATTCATGCAGCTTCTTCAGCTATGGGAGAAAAATGGGTACTTTGATGAGTCCATTATTCAGCAGTTACAAAGCCCAGCTCTTGGACTTGGCCAGTACCAGGTTAGCCACAAAAATATCAGTTTTCTTATTTATGCAAATATTTTGAAAATTATTTTCCTTTTCAAAGGATAATGTTAATTTTTGTCTCCCTTCCCCTCCCTTGAAGTTGCTTACAAGGGATTACAAAAAATAATATAAAATATAACCTTGTTATTTCAAACATTGAATAATCCAGCTGCTGATATGGCCCTGGATACAGGATACAGACTGATACAGTCCTGTACATATTTGACAGTGTCTTGTATAGCAGGGAGCATTTGGTTAAAAGGAAACAAGCAAACACGGCTTTAAATTGGATATATTGAATATAAAAATTGTAGTGGCAGCAGGAACTTTTCCTTTTTATTGTTAATTATGAATGCTGTTGATTTGAGCTATATTGGAAAGACAGTACTAAAGATGGTGGGTTTCAGGCTGCAGAGAATATTTTGGAAATCTCCACAAAGATTTGTAATGAGACTGGGTAGTTCTGCCACCATTATCCTGCATCCTCAGGCATTTTTTGGGAGAGAGGATGAAGGGCAATACAGGGAATTTGGAACAACTGGATAAAGTAGGTATTATAGGTTCAGTGTTCACTTGTTCTTCTTCATTTCTTTTATCAGGCAAATTTGATCACAGAATATGCAACGGTTGTCCAGCCTGTGCAAGTGGCTTTCCAACAGCAGATTCAGAACCTGAAAACTCAACACGAGGAGTTTGTGAACAGTTTAACACAGCAGCAGCAGCAGCAGCAGATCCAAATACCCCCACTGGAGAACGAGGTGAAATCAACACCCCCACCTCAAGCCCCCACAGCAGCCCCAGCCTCAGCTCCACCATCTGTTCCAGTCACACAAGCAGGTACTGAGCTGACCTGGTACCTGTGCAAAAATCACTGACTGACAATGTTATGACTTTTTTTTTTCCCCTCCCTCCTTTTTTAATAATGAGGCACAATGCACTGCTGGTTTGGTTCAGGCAAAAGCTTGAATCTGTTCAGAGCCTTGCAGCAGGTGCAGGCTGATGCATGAATATAAAAAGAACCAAAGAGATGAGTGTTGAAAGGATCAGAAATCCTGTCTCTCAGTAACTAGATTTCTGCAGAAGGAATTAATCTGGAGCCTGGTGTGCTGATGTTTTATTAACTGCAAATGACTTTGATGCTGACAGTAGTCTCTGAATTGTTCCAGATGATGGTAAATCTCAGCTGCCTCTGGCTGGTTCTACAGAGTATGACACAGCCGGGTCTGGAGTGCAGGATCCTGCCTCAGGTGGACCACGTGGGCCTGGATCTCATGATCAGATTCCCCCAAATAAACCACCCTGGTTTGACCAACCTCACCCTGTTGCGCCATGGGGTCAACAACAGGTAAGAAACAGTTCTAAAAACCCGATGTGGAGGTTGAGAATGACTGTCTTGGTTGTGGAGGTTGGGAATGACCACCTTGGTTGTGGAAGTGCAGTGGAAAGCTAGAAAGTTAGATGCTGTGAAAGTTAGAAATCCAGATTTCAATGCCAAGCTTTGTCATTCTGAGTGCAGTTAAAGGCAAAATGTTAATCCTATTTCACTTTGTGAACCATCACGCTATTCCTATGGACAAGAGCTGTTTGGTTCAGTAACAGTTTGGTCTTTTTCCATCTTTTTTCTGAAGTTGCAGTCATTCAGACTTGTATTTGAATTGTTCTTTCACCTGTGCATGGGCTGTATTTCCTTAAGAAGGTATATTATTGTGTTCCTCATTCTTGTAACCTAATGACCAGGCTTCTGTACTTCACCTCCAGGGACCACCTCACTGTCCTCCCTGGAATAACAACCACGAAGGAATGTGGAACGAACAGAGAGATCAAGGCTGGAACAATCAGCGAGAGACACCTTGGAACAACCAGCCTGATCCTTCATGGAACAACCAGTTTGAAGCACCGTGGAACAACCAGCATGAACAGCCTCCATGGGGTGGGGGTCAGAGGGAACCTCCATTTCGAATGCAGCGGCCACCTCACTTCAGAGGCCCATTTCCTCCACATCAGCAACATCCCCAATTCAACCAGCCCCCGCATCCGCATAATTTCAACCGCTTTCCACCTCGCTTCATGCAGGATGATTTTCCACCTCGCCATCCCTTTGAAAGGCCTCCTTATCCTCATCGTTTTGATTACCCCCAGGGGGATTTTCCTCAAGGTAAAGTGTGTACCAGGCCAGGTTTTCTTGTGTTGTAATGCTGATTGCCATTACAAAATTATTTAGTGATTTGGGATGACAGTTTATCCTTGGAGGACTGTTGTGATTTTCCTAAGAAATGCTTAGTTTGGGAAGCTAAGAACTGCTAAGAACTCAGTAGGAAACACATGCAGAGTTGGATGCTTCCTTGCCTTTTTCCTAACAAATAAGAAATTGTAGTCCAAATTCAAGTCAGCATCTCTACAGGCACCTCTTTTGCGACTACTTCGCTTTAAAAGTAGTAAGGTCAAAGGTGAGAAGCAGCATTTTCTTGTAAATTTAATCACCTGCACATCAGCCCGTAGGTGAAGGCTGATGAGGTCTGTGACCTGTGTAGATGGAGGAAGTTAAGAGGAAGGCTGAAAGGATTTGTTCCTGTGCTTACACTCATTTGTTCTTTTTATTTTGACTGCCAGGCTCTCTAGTTTCCTGCATTTAATGTTGTGTGGCTTGGTAGTGTGTGGTGAAACGATCCCTACCTCCAGTTCTTCCTCCTCATTGGGTTCGTTCGCTTGTTGGAACACAGGAATGTGTGGGAGTGTAACCTGGTGCAGCTTGCCTGGCCAGAGGTAGTTTCCATTTCACCTGCAGGAGTTACTGTTACTCTGGAATGATCCAGAGTTAGTGTGAAGGCCAAAGATCACCCTGGTTCTGTGTAACAAGTCATTTAGAAAATAGATTATGTTTCTGTGTAGGAGTTGCTACGTTAACCCTAAATGTTTCTCAATTTTCCAAGTCCAAAAATGGTTGAAAACCAATGGATTTGAGTTTATATATTAAGAATTGAGTTTAACTTCTGTAGTAGAGATTGTTCCTTTTTTTTTCCCCTTAAGTTTTATTGTTTAGGTGAGTTTTTTTTAGAAATGTGGTAGTGAGTAGGAAGTGTGGTAGGAGTTGCTACATTAATCCTAAAAGTTTCTCAATTTTCCAAGTCCAAAAAATGGTTTAAAACCAATGGATTTGAGTTTATATATTAAGAATTGAGTTTAACTTCTGTAGTAGAGATTGTTCCTTTTTTTTTCCCCTTAAGTTTTATTGTTTAGGTGAGTTTTTTAAAGAAATGTGGTAGTGAGTAGGAAGAAAGGGAGAATTCCCTCTTGTCCAAGGGAGTTTAGGTTTATGCTCAGAATGAGATGCTCAGTTTTGGATTCTAATGGTGATTTAAAATACCTGTTGTTCCATGCGAAGTTTTTGAAGGAAGGGATCTACTAAACCAGATGGTTAAAATTAGGAAAGCAGTGAAGCAATGACAATACAGCCTCTGCTCGAGTCCTGATGACAATGAGTCAAATAGTACCAGCTCAAGATTGGGAACTGGCTATAATGGCTTTTTCTGGAAAAACTGTTAATCCTGTTGCAAATGTTGTTGATTTTCAGTCTTGCATTTTTCTCTGTAGAGTGCAGAGAGTTCAGCAGGGTCTCCTGGCATTCATGGTGTTTGTCCATCAGTAGTTGGATGAGTGTCACTCAATTCCTATTTTAACAGACTTGTTATCTCTTCTCCAAATTTATTTTTCTCCAAAAGTAATTTCTTGTCACTCACTGATGCGAGTTAATTGCTGTCATATGTATTTCTTCATATATGTTGATTTAACAGGTCCAAGCTGAGCCATGATTGTGTACTTAGCTTCAAGAAATAAATCCCACCAGTAGCTGCCCTGCTGCATCTGAAACATTTTGTTCTTGCATGTGTCTTTGTTGTGGTCCTTTTGACCACAGTATGTCCCAAAGGAAGCAGTGGCTTGGGGCTGAACTATTCTGTTGTCTAGAGAGTGGTTGCTGTGGCCAGGGAGGTAAAGGTGTGCAGGGTGTTCTTGAGTGTGGACCTGTAGCCAGCCTCTCGTCCTTCAATTCTGGTGCTTTGCTGGATCTGCTGAGATTGGGTTTTAGGATAAATGCAGTAATTGAAGTACATCTCTGATTGCCTTCTTTCTTTGATAGCTAAATAAAACATTTTAACTCTCCCACTCTGCAGAAATTGGACCTCCTCATCATCATCCTGGTCACAGATTGCCTCATCCTGGTATCAGTGAGCATCCTCCATGGGGAGGGCCACAGCACCCTGATTTTGGGCCTCCCCCACATGGATTTAATGGGCAGCCCCCTCACATGCGGCGCCAAGGGCCCCCTCACATGAACCATGATGATCCCAGCCTGGTGCCAAATGTTCCCTACTTCGATCTTCCTGCTGGCCTGATGGCTCCACTTGTCAAAGTAAGTGCTTGCTACGGGACTGATTCAAACCAAGACACTGGTGGCATTAAAAGATCCAAAACCCGTTGTTGTTGTTATTAGGGACAGTTCAGCATCGATATGTGTGATTTCAAATCCTTCCATCCCCCGACCAGTTGTGTAGGGTATAAGAGCAGGAGTAGTTTGGGGGATTAGGTAGTGAAAATGGTGAGAATTTTCGTGTGTTGTGTGCTAGAGGAAGATGATTGAACTCACAGCGTGAAAGAGTAATTTATACTTGAAAGTCTGACCCCTCTTTGTAGGAAATGGAAATCCCCAGTGATTTCCAGATGGCCAGAGAGACGTCACAGATCTGATGGGGCCACTGTACTAGTTCTTCATAATCAGAATTTTCTTGAAAATGTTTTACAGTATCAATGTTATATATATGAAGAAGGATAGAGAACAGGAAACATACCTGTATCAGCATCTTCAGAGATATTTACATTTATGTATTCTGTATTTGAGATGAACAAATAAGCGTCTTCCATCTCTTTGTGTTATTCTCGTACACCAGTTTGTGCCAGGCTTCCATCCAGACACATTAGCACAAAGATGGATGAGATCTGCATTTCATCTACCTGGTGACCCACTTAATTCTTCAACCTGTGCAGTGCAGGCTTTTCTCAGAGAACTCACAATAGTGATAGCACAAGGAAGCATTGGTTTGTCTGCAAAATACTTATTTCCAGATCATTTTTTATCCAGTATTGAAATTTGAGATCTCTACACAGCTAAATCTGTATTTAACTCTTCAGGTAGCCACCCCATGATACATGACACAAATGTAATTTGTTTTGTTTCTGGCAGCTTGAAGATCATGAGTATAAACCTTTAGATCCTAAAGATATACGTCTTCCACCTCCAATGCCCCCCAGTGAGAGACTTCTGGCTGCAGTTGAGGCATTTTATAGTCCACCATCTCATGACAGGCCTAGAAACAGGTAAGAGTAGGTGTAGCCAATAAAATGGTAAGGAAAATGCTCTAAGAAAAGTGCCTCAAATCACAAAGTGCCTCCCTCTCTTTTGCCTGTGTCTTGGTTCTCCTAATGCTCTTGTTGTATTGCAGCTGCACTTGCTGTTTGATCTTATACTGAGATTTGGGAGACAGTTTTTCCCAGACCCTTTGTTCTGTACAAAATCCTGTGAAAATCCTTAAGGTCGCAACTGGAGTGGAATTTACATGTGTGTGTTCTGTGTGGTTGATTTGTTGCAGTGAAGGATGGGAGCAGAACGGACTGTACGAATTCTTCAGAGCTAAAATGAGAGCAAGGCGGAGGAAAGGTCAAGAGAAGAGAAATAGGTGAGAGTTCCTGTGTGCCACCTTCTGCTCTGTGCTGTTCATCTGGAAGGTGCTTGGGCTAAATGCAGAGGGAAAGTCTGTTCAGCAACATGCTGATGGAACAATGAGTTTCAATGTGCTGGAATTTCTGTCTAATCTGCAGAAAATGGAGATGGCACAGGTTGCCCAGAGCAGCTGTGGGTGCCCCATCCCAGGAAGTGCCCAAGGCCAGGTTAAACAGGGCGTGGAGCAACCTGGTCTTGAGGAGGGTGTCCCTGTCCAATGGCAGGGGTTGGAACTGGATGAGCTTTAAGGTCTCTTCCAACCCAAACCACTTTGTGATTCTGTGAAACAGTTTTTCACACTCAAGCTTTCACTTTCACTGCAGAAGTAGTGCTTGTGTGTAATTTGAATTTGATCAGGAGTAGTTTTGTGTCTCTGGTGCTTCTCCATGGAATCTCACTGGAGTTCTTCTGCTCATTTGTGCAGTGGGCCCTCTCGGTCTCGCAGTCGGTCTAAAAGCCGAGGTCGTTCATCTTCTCGGTCTCACTCACGATCTTCAAAGTCATCTGGCTCCTACTCAAGATCACGCTCTCGCTCTTGCTCTCGATCGCGATCCTATTCTCGCTCACAGTCCAGGTAGGGCACAGGGGGCTGAACCTTGGGAACTGGGGGAGTGGGAAAACCCCAACCCTGGAGGCTGATCCAAGGATCCACGGGGGGTTGCTCTGGTAACTTGTGTGCTCTCCCTTTCAGAAGCCGGAGCAGGTCCCGCTCCTCTCACAGCCGATCGCGGTCTCGGTCACGGTCTCGGTCCAAATCGTACTCCCCAGGAAGGCGGCGCCGGTCCCGCTCTCGCAGCCCCACTCCTCCGTAAGCTCTGCTTTAGTCCTGTCTCCTTTTACCTGGGCTGTTTGAACAGAGCGCCTGCAGGGGCACTGCCTCCTTACCAGGGGATAATTAGCATTTCATCAAAGAGCAGAAAAGATGATGGAGAGCAGATCTAGAAACAATTTATCTGCTATAGGGGCTTGTAGAGAGGAATATTACTCTGTTGTGGTGGCTTTTTATTTTAACAAAACTGCATGCAGAAATTAAAACTGCAGAACTGTGAAGTCTGTGTATGCCTTCCTTGGGAGCAGGAGTAATTCTCTGTGTGCTCCATTGGGAAGAGCACAGTGTTTGATTTTCCTTGTGCTGAGAAGCAGGTGATGTGTTTCTGGCACCTCAATAACTGCATAATCTGATGGCTGTAGTAAAGAATAGCTTAGTAGAGCGGATAGAACTGTGTTGGATGTTAATGCTTAACAGAATAGAACTGTGTTTTGTGTCAGAATAGTGTCACTGGATCTTAATTTGTTCTTATTTTCTTAGTTCTTCTGCTGGTTTGGGCTCCAGTTCTGGGCCTCCTATACCAGAATCAAGACTTGGAGAAGAAAATAAAGGCCATCAAATGCTAGTGAAAATGGGTAAGATGCTGTTCTAGAATCTTAAACAAGCCAGGAAACAAAATTAGACACCGAAGTCTTAGATTTAATTAATTAATGCATGTTCATAAGGCATTATGCCTTGTCATTCCAAGGTCAGCATAAGAATATTCAGAGATGTAAGTATATGGAGCGGTGATAGTTGCTTTTCTGAGAAAGATACAGAAGACAGGGACGAGTTTGGCATCAGATAGAACTGACCCTACCCGAGTATTTCATCTCCCTACAGTGCAGGTCAGCAGGGTTGACTGGACAGATTGGACTTGCAGTGCCTTTCTTCTTATCCTCCTAACAGTTTTTAGGGATACTGCTGCTGTCAGCTCCTAGAATCCCTGCATATCAATGCTTGTGAAATAAATGGGACAGTCCATGTGTTGTTTCAGGTTGTCTGTCCCCATCCTGCTTTATCAAACTGATGCTGTCTTTGGTTGTTTCCAAAATGTCCATGTTTGTCTTCACAATTGTAGTCATAAAATAACAGTGAAAGGATTGCAATGTTGTGTCCTTGCTGCAGGATGGAGTGGTTCTGGTGGATTGGGAGCCAAGGAGCAAGGAATTCAAGATCCAATTAAAGGAGGTGATATCCGAGACAAATGGGATCAGTACAAAGGAGTGGGAGTTGCATTGGATGACCCTTACGAAAACTACAGAAGAAATAAAAGTTACTCATTTATCGCACGCATGAAGGCCAGGGATGAATGTAAGTGAATGTTTCTCAGCAATTTAGAAACCTCTGTGGACTTGAAAGTGATTTTTGTAAACCCAAATCAAAATAGCAGTAGCTCTTAGTTTTTTCTAATGTAACTGATACAGTAGAACAACAGGTAAGTGGGTGTGTACTCTGATTAACCCAGCAGGTTTTCCTTTTTAGGAATTGTGTTGTGTTTTAATTTCTGAAATGTTAATTTATAAGTGTGTTCTGTGTAAGTCACTTCCTGGCTGCAATACTGAGCACCTGCATCTTTGAATGTTGCCCCACAAAAACTTGGAGCAGTCACAAAGTTAGTGGAGGGGGAGCTGTGCCACACAAGGGACAGCTGCCACAGCAGGGAGGTCCTTGTGGTTGGAACCAAGTTAGGCCACGCTTACTGTTTACCCCTGCCCTATTCAGAGCTTCCTACCATTACTATCACATTCTGCCAAAGCCAGAATTGCTAGTAAATTCCCTGTAGTGCAGGAAGGGTTCAGAAAAAGACAATTACCCAAATGATGCATTTTTGCAGAGAGTCTTTTGAACATTGGCACTTGCCAACAGCTAGAAGGAAAAAGCTGGCATTCTCAATGAAATGTCACTTCTGCCTCCAGAGCTGTGCAATCAAATGGGTTCAAATAAAGCCCATAAGGAAAAATTCCTTATTAACAGAACCCTCATTCCACCAAACACTCAGACAGCTTAGGTAGCTGCAGAATGTGTAAGAACTCTTCTCCCTATTGTTTCAGTGAAGCGTGAAACACAAGACCCTTTACCACCCGAGTAAGACTCTCTGAAGAAAGGTGTCTTGCATCTTCTGCAAAACATTAAACTTTTAGAAATCCTGATTAAGTGACAAATTAATTACTTTTAAAACTATGATGAAAAATTGAAAGTTATGACATGTACTTCAATACTTGTCACTTAGTGCTTAAAAAAGGCCAGTTGTTACTATGACATGTCTAGCAACTTTAAAAATTCCCATTTTTCTTGCAAAACTTTCTAATTAGTTCCCATTTTATAGTAGAATTAAACCCCACTCAAGCTGTTCCTGGTGCAGGACTGTGCCTCCTTCGTTCCTGTGGAATACAGACATTATGTGATGTGGTTGTATGTTCTCTAGTTCCATAATGTGTGTTTATTTCTCTCAAAAGGTTAATTCTATTTGAAGTGGAGGGGTGCTGCCTTGGGATCAAGTCAGACTGATGCTGAGCAGTGTATCCTAATGTCTAAACGGGGAATGAAGCATCTAGTTCCAGTGCAGGTGACCTCTGAGCACTGTGCAAGCTTTTAGAACCTTCCACTCACCTCCAGGCCCCGCCCAGCAGCTGCTGCAGCCGCCGCAAGGGCAGGACACAAGGGTCAGTTCTCTGGTAGCTTTCCCAGCACTCTGAGGGATGGGCAATGCTTTGTAATGGAACACAGTCTTTGAGCTTTTTATATTTTTGTATATACCCTTTAATAAAAGCTAATTAGTTCAATAGAAGAGAATCCATTTTCTCTGCTCTACACATTTCTATCAACAAGATGTTCTTGGAAACTTGCTGTAATCTAATGAAAAAAGAAACAAACCTTTTGTAACTGTTTCCAGAGACCACCAGCTAGAGCTGTTAGGCCCTTACACTGCACTTCCACTCCCCAGGTCTGCGTGGCGGTTCCCCTTTCCAGTTGTTTGTAGAGCAAAAACCCTCATAAAACCATTCAGTTAATATGGTGGAATATCAGTTTGTTCTAGATCTGCTGTAGTTGTGGAACTGTACCTGTCTGTGAATCAGCATACAACACCTGTATGTTACCAACTTGTGAATGTTGTTTTGCCTTCCAATAAACAATTTTTTTAAAATAAAAATGCAGTTGAGATTTCCTGTACCTTGACTATAAGCCTTCCTTGTTTTGAATTTATCTTAATAAACACACCCAAGCGTGTGTTTGGGTTTGTTGTAATCTGGCAAGGCTGATTATATAGAAACGCTGTTTGGATAATGGCACTGAAGTCAGGATATGGTAATTTTCTGCTGTGGTTGTGTTTCTCAGGGGCTGTAGTACAGACTTTCACTTCTACCACCATCATAGATGAGATCACAGTTCTCACAATTCACTGGATAAATGTATGCACTGTGATGACTTATCAGCGTCCCATTAGACAGAAGTGTTATCTTGATGTCTCTTTTGCTGACATAGTCTGGCTGAAGGTTCCTGTGTATCCCTGTATTGTGTACACAAGTTAAAACATTCAGGTATAGAAAAGTAAATTATATATAATAATTAGCAACTTGTACTAACTAACTAATACTAACATAGCAGTTTGTATGAATTCTTCCAATACAGTTTATAACCTTTTATCTGTGCAATTTGGAAAGGTTTCTTGTTTTCAGCCTTAGAGCTGTGAATATAAATGTCATTTGAAGTTCAATAACTGTCCAACCAGTTATTTCTCCTGGGCTCTCTCCGAATTTCTTCGAGCGCTTGCTCAATTGTTAGAGGTGGGGATTTGTGATTCTTGATGTACTGCAAAAAAAAAAAAAAAAAGTTAATAAGCTAATGTCTTCATAATGTAGATTATTATTTATGAAATACTAGAAAGCAACTAATCTTCATATCAAGACACCTGCAGGTTTCTGTACTAGCAACAGAAAGTGACCCTTCTGCTGCAGCATCTGAATGATCCCTGCTCATTTGAGGACAGCTAAATGCTACAGCAGAAACCTTAATCTTCAAAAACTATGGCCTCCAGCAGGACTTCAGTCTTTTTTTTTTCCTTTTAAACTTTTAATTATTTGTATGCAGAGAAACTAGGTTTGCTGTAAATACCGCAAGCATTTGGAAAGGAATACACGCTCAGTCTCTGGTTTGTCATGAATACCTCTTTAACCTCTTCCAGGGTATGGTAGTGGAACTTCTCATTCTCTAATGACTCCACGAGGGCTGTGTGAAGGTGGTGAACGTTCTCGACAAACTGCTGGGTCAGCATCAGGTGCTGCTTGCACATGGCGTGTAAGACGAGAACCGAGGGGCTGTATGCGGTCAGGGCTGCGAGAAAGGGACAGGGTGCACTGCGCTGAGGCACGGCTGGCAGCAAGGGCTGAGCAAACCAAGCTGGGCTCAGGTGCAGAAAATAGAGTGAAAAAGAATAAATGTGGTTTTAGTACCTTCTACTGCATCCATGCTGATCACATGACTGGCAATTGGCACTGGATCAATGTAGCTGGTTCCGACAGGCGGGGCGAGCGCTGCAGCGGGGTTTGCTGTGCAGAGGATAGCATCAGAATTACTGGGTGGGGAGAGGGGAAAGGTTTAGTGCTACTGCTTGGTTCTTCTGCAGTTGCTTGGCACAGCAGCTGCCCTAAAACCACAGTCCAGCCTAACAGGAGAATTCTGTCAGCCAAAATTATGCTGACATAGTTATACAATTTCCACAGTTTCTTTACTCTTAGCCTCACAACACCATTGCAGAAGGCACCTTTTCTAACCCTAGGCAGAGTAAAAATAAAAGACTTCTGTACTCAATGCTTCTGTTTTCAAGCATGCTCAAGTTTCTCCTTTCTCCTCGAGTGTGGCAAGGAATGGTGGCTCTTAGCACTTTTTCCTTTTAGTAAAGAGATGTAGGCAGGGAGCTACCCCTCAGGATGTGAAAGCTCATATCTGATCCTGTCGTGGGGCTATAATGCTTTCCCAAGAGAGAAGTACAATGCAAAAGAATTCTATGAATGAGCAATCACTTTAGTAACACTACAAATACCAGCACTAATAATGCTATTTTTTAAATAGTAAAGATACCAGAATATTGAATTTCATTTGAGAGTACTACTTGTGCTGTTGTGAGCTCTGTTGCTAACACTTGCTCATCCAGCCCCAGGTCCTATGGAGAGTGTTTTTAAGCAAAAAACATTCCTTATTATGATATTCAATTCTTGTCTTTTCTGTAGACAGCAGATTAAAGTGCTGGGCTTTAGAAAAATTTTTATTTAGCACTAGTGAGAGGAAGCTGTCACTGAAGTGAAGAAGTGTTACTGTTTAGTAAGAAATGATATAAAGTCATCAGAAGGTTGAGTGGTATATAGTGCTCATTTATTTCAGACTGCTCCTTTTATTCACTGTTCCAATACAGGTGGACTTGACTGGTTATTTAGTTAACACATTTCACCTGATTGCCTAATTAACAAGATGCTCTTTCATAAACAATATTTCAGAATGATAAGAAAAAAGACAGTAGGAAAAGCAACACCTGTAGGTTGTTTTTGGTAATTGGTTATCATTGTTTACCTCCAGCTCCCTAAAGTCTCCTAGGCTGATTCTTACCTAGCTTTCTCGCTCTCTGACCAGGCTGTCACATCTACAAAGAAGTCTCTCAAGGCTGACTGGGCTGGCATATATGAAAGTGTAAAACTTGTCTGAGTAGTAGTAGTAGTACTAGTAGTAGTAGTAG